>PVKC010036463.1:0-13224 GCA_004027635.1 Crocidura indochinensis
TAGATTGCTTTTAAACCAAAGTTTTCTGGCTTTAATTTTAAATATTTTTACACATATTTAACAAATTAAATGCCTAATCTATTAAAAACTGACTCTGTAGATGAAAATCCAGCAGACTTGCATGATTTGAAATAATCATTTTCCAATTAAACTCCTATCTGAATCAACATGTTTGTCTCTTTACCTCTTTGTAACAATATCTAAGATACTGGCAACTACTAAACATAGGTTTAAATTAATGTTTTCATACAAACACTGAAATGGTAACCCTTTTTATAAAGTTATAAAAACATATTCTAATGAATTCTGATGAGTTAGCCAATAATTTTTAAGATTAGGTTAGTTATTATTTATTATTTTTATTTATTTATTTATTTATCTATTTATATTTTTTATTTATTTATTTTTTGGTTTTGGGGTCTCACCTGGCAGTGCTCAGGGGTTACTTCTGGTTTTATGCTTAGAAACCTCCCCTGGCAGGCTCGGAGGACTCTAAGGGATGCCAGGATTTGAAACAGCAACCTGCATGCAAGGCAAATACCTAACTGCTGTGCTATCTCTCTTGCCCCTTAGGTTATTTTTTAGTTCAGACAGTATGAGCTGTTCTAGATATCTAAAGTAAAGAAAAAAATCAAATCTACTTCTCACTATTTTAGACAGCTTGTAAAATTAACCATGATTTATATATAGATAGTACGAGAAACTTATTGTATTTTATGCAATTTTTTTGTAATTTGAAAATATAGAGAACAATTTAAGTGAGTACTAAAGTAGACAAAACTGATACAACAGTGTTATATGAAAATAGCAAAAAAACAGTAATTGCCACCAAGCTATGTAAGAATTACTCAGAAAGAAACATGAAACAAGAAACTGGATTCAACCTATAGATTATCTATCTGGGTAATATTATGTGTTATACAGTAAAAAACAAAACAGTTTTTAACTAACTTTATAGCTACCAGAACTTTAATTTTTAAATATTGCTTTAATAATGAAAGGCAAGAGGATAGAAGTAGCAGGTAGAGTGCTTGCCTTTCTTGTGGACTGACAAGGGTTTGACCCCCAATATTCCTTATGGCTCTGAGACCAACGGGACTGAATCTTTAGCATCAAACTAAGAGACCCCAGGAATAACTCAAGTACCCCAAAATGTAGCCCAAAAATAAAACAAAAAGAATTAAAGAGGAATCATAATAGTCATTACTTAATAAAATATTTACAATGACCTTGAGATTTTTGTTATAGAAATGGTATTATATATACAGACTATATTTTTCAGATATATAAAAAGTAGAATAACTATAGAATCATACAAACTAGAAGCCAGACAGAATAAATATATTTCTGAATACACAAAGAAAAATTAAATCACTTAAAACTCTGAATAACTTACTCTAGTTTAGAAATATTCATAATTATGCTATTTTTTGTCTGTATGTGGTTTCCCTGAAATTAAGAACCATTCACAGGTTCTAGCTTTATACAGTAAAGACATAGGCTTAAAATTATAAAAGTTATCAAAATTGTGACTTTTACATTTGATTATTCAATACATTAATCAACTTGTCTTGTTCAATATTTTAGAGAGAAAGAATGAATGACTCTCAATGAAATTCTAAGTGAAACTTTAGACTTCTTATTGTTTATACCAATTATTGTTCCTTCTCTAAAATGAAACATTTAAGGCCAGTAATTTATACCGTTTTTCAGATAACTCAATAATATATGAAATTAATAACTTAATTATACAGAACGTATAGTGAGCTTTAATCTATGCATTTATTTTAATAATTATCAAAGGGTAACATAGTTAACACTTCTGTTCCTCGTATTCACACTTTTGATTATACCTATAAGAGAGTTTTATTTACTTGTGCTACTTCAAAGTGTATGTAAACATACACAACCACCACAAAATACTCTATCACTATTAGCAGATGTGAAACAGAATTAAATAAATAGATTGTCCTTTTTTGTACTCTGTACTCTAGAAGTCGGTCATTTTTAAGATCAATTTTACATAAAGATGCAAATTTATTTTAGATTCTATTATGCTTAACTATCGATCTGCTCTTATATCATATGATCCTTTTTTATTACTATAGATTTGTATGGTATATTTTGAGAGGGGCATCACTCAGTCTTACTCAAGGGTAATTTCTGACTCTGTTCAACGGTTTCTCCTTCTATGGTTTGGGTTCATATAGGATGCCCAGGAAAGCAGCCTCGACTTGTCACTTGCAAAGCAAGTGAACTATTTCACTGTGCAATCCCTGCAACTTCATATATATTTGATATTACATAACTCATAGATGTAGTTTTTCCTTAATGTTTTTTATCTTTTCAGATACGTTGTGTCTCATATAAATTTTAGTATTTTTTAAAATTATTTCTGCTTTTAAAAATAGCTTTAGAATTTTGATTTGGTATTTATTGAGTACCTAAATCACTTTTAAACACATTTATTATTATTATTTTTCATTATTATAAAGAAAACTCAATAATCAGAAGTAGAGTGGGTTGATTTTTAAAATCACTCATTAACTTTTCTTAAGAATTTCGTTTATGGGGCCGGGCGGTGGCGCTGAAGGTAAGGTGCCTGCCTTACCACGCTAGCCTTGGATGGACCGCGGTTCGATCCCCGGTGCCCCATATGGTCCCCCAGGCCAGGGGCGACTTCTGAGCGCATAGCCAGGAGTAACCCCTGAGCGTCACTGGGTGTGGCCCAAAAACCAAAAAAAAAAAAAAAAAGAATTTCGTTTATAATTCTACACTTTTATTTGGTTTGCATTATTTAGTTAAATATTACAGCTTGTTTTAATGAATAAATGGCTACAATCAATAACCAATAAAAATTTTTACAAGCATTTTATGTTAAAATAGAAATGTACACGATTAATAAATCTACTATATTATAATGGCCTAAGCAAGACACAATCTCAATTCAAATCTAAGGTTAGGTGCAAGAGTTCTAATCAAGTCTGTGAATTGGCAATGAAACGGTATTTATACAGGAAACAGTAGTGAAAATAGTGAATCACACATTATTTTTGCAACCTATTTTCTACCATAACTTCCTTCATACATAAACACAGCCTCATAAGTTCACAATTGCATCTATTCTCATATAAAGAAAGCATTAGAATTTCATTAAGTTAAATGATTACTAAAGTCTATTTAGAGATATGATGTATCTTTTGTTAAAATTATGATAAATAATTGTGATATATTAAATTTGAATCTAAAATTATTTATCTATAAAATGACAATTTAAAGATAGTATATGGAAATAAAGCTTACCTCCCTATCTTAATCACATTGTGTTTAACACTTATCAAAATTAATCAATGTTTTGTATGAAATGGTGATTATCCAAATAAAAGATGACATGAGTCTGGAAGGAATAGATAGTTGTCTGGATGACAGTATTAGTATTCAAAAAGATTTTGGCAGGATAAAATATGGCTTAAATTAAATGTGACAAAGCTAAATGTAGATAAATTTAGAGCAACACAATAGAATCAAAATGTCAAAACAACCAATTACAGGAGTGATGTAAGCATCTTATAAAATGATGCTTTAATAATATTCAACAGTACATACAATTTATATAATCACCAGTGATACAGACTAGATTAGCATAAACTAACTGTATATTCCAAGAAACATTTTACACAAACTTCAGTATTTATTGTAATTTCATCCTAAAATAAGGCTATTAAAAAGTGATAAACTTTAAGTACTATTTTTTATTAATTTTTTTTGACCAAAGTGAATGACAAATCATTCACAGAAGTATTTTTGGTACATAGTGACATTGAATCAGACACATTCCCATCTATTTTTATTTAAATTTTCATTAATTTCTCGGTGGCATTTTAAAAAAGTTTGCTTGTACATCTATTTTCTATTATCAAGTAAATAATTAAAAATTGGAAATATTAAGAGTCAAATAACATCACAATTTAGGCTAAATGATAAATCATGAATTGTAAATAAATAATAAAGTAGACAGTACTAGAATAATTATACATTTTATCCGAAGTATAAATAAGAGTAAGATATCTAGTTTTATTCTATTAGCAAAAATGCAATTTTAATATATACTCAATTTTAAAATGACACACTAATTTAATCATTAAATTAGTTTGAATTTTACACTGAAATTTTACAGAGAATTTATGATGTATTATCAGTCATATGCACAGAAAGAAATATATAAAATAATTACCTTTAATTAAAAATAATGTTCTAGCTTTAATTGTAAATAATGAGAACAAGATATAGGGATATTTTATTTATATACATAAATAGATTATTTATGTGTGTATAAATATATATACATATTTATTTATTTTGGTCTTGGGGCCTTATCTGGCAGTGCTCAGGAGTTACGCCTGGCTCTGTGCTCAGAAATTGCTCCTGGCAGGATAGGGGGACCATATGGGATGCCAGGATTCTAATTAATGTCAGTCCTGGGTTGGCCACTTTAAAGACAAATTTCCTACCACTATGCTATCTCTTTGCTCCCGAGATATGAGAATACTTTTACACTAATAAAAAAAAAATGTCATTGTGTTTGCCTTTTATAAATTCATCAGAATAACAGAATTTTAAGTTAACTATTTTTGAAGCATTCAAAAAGGTGGAAAAACTTTTTATTTATAAAGGTTGTTTCATATACATATTTTAGTACTGTATAGTAAATAATAAATTAAGCACAAATAATGTGACTCAAACTAAGTTCATTTGCAAAAGTGGTTTAAATAGTAAATCAGTTTTGATATACTTAAATAATCCTTGACCTAATTTTAGATTAGACACCATCCCTAAATGTGTTGAGTATATATATATGCACATATATAATATTTACATGTTAATAGGACTCCCAACAGTAAAAGATATATGTAAAGTATTTTAATGAAAAGAGAGCACAATATATTATCTTGCAAAATAAATAATTGAATAAAAATAAAACCAAAAGCATCATCATAAGCTTAAAAGAATACTTACACATCAGTTATCTAAAATAACATTTCCAGAAATAAATATAGGGAAAGACATAAATTTGCTAGTCTTTGTTTTTTATTTCAGGGAAACTATAGCAAAAGCCATCTAAAGCATTGAATGCTATGAGAACAGAGTTGGGGAGGAAAAGAAAGCAACTCTCAAGTTACATGAAGCCCTTAATTCACAACTACACAATTCTATGTTATCAATGTATAAAAAGGAGGTTAAGAAACTGTGAGTTGAACTCAGAGGTCAGTGCCAGCAGTGGACCTTGTCTGAGTAGCTAGTGGTAATCTAGCAGGACCGCACAACCTATTCCAAGCCAATATATCACACACAGTAAAATGAAACTGACTTAGAGATGTCAACAGATTCTGACTCTCCAAGCCCACAGATATCTGCCACAAGGCAGCCCAACCTCCCAAAACATTTTTACCCAGCAAAGCACTAGTGTTCCTTCCGTAAAAATTTAGTTCCCCAGGGGTTGATTAATCTCTGATTGATACTCCAATTGTTTCTTATGTCCAAGTTTTCTCCCATCCCAAGAAAGTAACTGGTGGGTTTACAGGCACTTGGAAATTTAGTAGGTTACCACCATATAAATTACTACCACTTGATCCTATTTATATAGGTAAAATGCACTTCCCTGCATCTTTAATCAGAACCTACCCCGCTCCAGGGCAGAATAAATTTGATACATTTATATTCCTCAAAAATCACAAGCCCGAACTCCTTGATTACCACAGTATATGTCTTTGAAAAGTATTGTAAAGTTACACCACCCAGATACCTGAAATCCAGTGTCCCGAGCAGTTGAGTAGGTCAGTTCTAATTTGATACTGATTTATTGCAGGGTACCAGTATGTACTTTTGGTCTTCATCCAAGTCTACTCACACAGAGTTCTTAGAAATATGGGGACACATAAGCTCCTTTACATCTGGCCTTTGCATATGCCCATAAAAACTCAGTGTCATATCTTGCCAAACAATAGTTATGTCACAGAACAGTTTTCTCCCCACTTCTGCTGAACTTTGCCACTGCAATTGCTGCCAGGTGCTGGAAAATTCAAATCTCCCAGTAGCTACAGAAGGTCAGCTCACTGAATAGCTCTTACTGGTTATTATTGGCTACTTAGTCACTACTCTGTCTACTGGATGTTGACACCACATCTGTTGCCAGATGCTAAGCAACTTTGAACCCTGAGTCAGAGGCCAGGTCCACCAGATCTTTGTTTTCTAGTGCCAGAGGGCATGCATGTTAATAAATAGCCTCAACAGTCTAGTTTTCCACAAACCAGAGCCACTATCATGATCGAACTTTGGTGATTGTGAATCTTGGAGTATCGTCTGGTACTGCTCAAACTTGGACCATCGTACCTAATTCTTACATAAAACCATGCTCAGTTTGACAAATAGCAGAACTCACTTTTATCAGTGGATGGAGATAAAATTGAGGAACTCCAAGAACTCCAGAATTTCCTAAAATCCTTAAGAAAAACTACTTACAAGAAATATGTTAATGCTTACTGAAATGAAGACATTAATAAAATAGAACTTTGTTAAATATGTATAAATTAAAACAAAGTTCATAAAGCAAAGTAGTTGTAATAAAGTTAATAATATTTATAAAAGGGTTCAAGAGACAAATGCATGAAACTGAAGATCAAAATATGAGTTCAAAGATAGGGTACGGAGATATTTTTTTCAATAAAAGAAATAAAATAAGTTTCTTTTTTTTCCTTTTCTTTGGTTTTAGGGTCATACCTGGAAGTATTCAGGGGTTACTTCTGTCTCTGTACTCATCACTCCTAAAGTGCTCAGGGCACCATATGGGATGCAGGGGATCAAACCTTGGACTGCTTCATGAGAAGAGCTCTACTCTCTGTGCTACCACTCTGGTCCCATAAAATAAGTTTCTAAAACAAGAAAACAACATATATGGGAAAGAATAAATATGTATAATATAATAACATTATACTCATTTCAGTTAAAGAAAAGAACTACTGAATGCAAAATAATAGCCAATATTATCTTCAATCTGAGTAGAAAAACATGTACCTATGTCGCAGAAATACAGAGTTATAAATAAGGTTAACTCAAACAAATTCCAAGACAAGTGTAATTAACATGTAAAGAACATGAAACAGAGTATAAATGACCAAATTTAAAGAATCATTTAAAAATACAAGTGCACTTCAGCACACCAGAACGACTACCAAAGTTAGTATTTTCATCCACTATAAACACCATAGTCATTAACTACTTTAATTTCCCTTTACATATCTTCCCTAGAAACCACTGTTCTGTGGGCTTAGATCATCTCTTCTTATACGTGATAATCTTATCCCGGGTTTTAATACAATACCATTAGTAAGTATGACATTTTAATTACAATAACATTATTTTAACAGCATAGTATAAACAAAGCAGTATGATTTAAAATTGGGGATAATTTTGTATTCACTTACATTTATTTTTAGGATATTTTGGCTACTTTGGCAATAGAGATTTTATTAAAATTTTAGGAATATTTTATTTTACAGATAATGAATATGGTTTAGATAAGGATTACATAGAATCTGCATATTGTTTTAGGTAGGATGGTCTTTTTAAAAAATTATTATTTTAAGTCACAGATATGGAATAACTGTTTTTTATTCCAATTTCCATTTATTTTTGGCTCAGGGGGCAATATCATCTTTTCAATATGAAAAAAGCAAGTTCAACACAAACTAGAAACTTGAAATGTAGGATAGGACATACCAAGAGAAAATAGATGTGAAAAAGATAAGATGTTGCCAAAGGGAGGTCGCCTGTCCCCTCCTCTTTGGGAAATGACTTATAAAAAACCCACATATATACAGGAAGCAAGGCTGGTTCTTGAAGAGATGTGAAACTAGAAACTTTATTGTCAATCCTCTTCCCCTTCCCAAACCTCTCCAAACAGAGAAAGGAATTCTATCAATACTCACAGGTTAAGAAAGGATTCTCCACTGAGAGTGGGATAGACATTGGGAAGAGAAAATAGCACAGGACAGATCTTTGGAGAGTGATAATGGAGATAATATTGTTACAAAGAATTTGGACTTGAAGAACCTATTTCACTACTCTCCAAACCTAAGAAAGAAAAACCCCAACTTTCAATCATAGGAACAGTGCTACCTGCTTTGAGGTAGTTTACTTTTTCTCAGTTTGGCTGCCCTGAGTGCTTGGGATGGTGGCCAGTTTTGTTTTCTGTACCATCTGCAATGGGATCTGGATAAGATCCAGCTTCTTGAAGAATAATCTCAAAAAGAGAAGGGAATATTAACTTGAGAGATGAGAACGGGTACCAGAGAAAATACAGGGCAGAATGGAAAGAGAGGAGACATTCAAAGAACAAAAATTTATTGAGCGCCTTACATACCATGTGCCAGGCACTGTTAGAACTCCCAACACCCGCTAAAGAAATAAACAAAAACAAAGGAATGGAAGCAGAAGCAAAATCTGAGGGACAAGACCAGGGTAGGTGAAAAAGCTGAGGGAACTGAGAAGCCTGGGGTGATGGGGCTCTTCCTTTACGCCAGGAGCTCTTCAAGCGCATCTCAAAGCAGTTCACTACCATGTTCCTCCGAAAGGCCTTCTTCCACTGGTACATTGGTGAGGGCAAAGAAGAGATGGAGTTCACCGAGGATGAAAGCAACATTAAAGACCTCTTTTCTGAGTACCAGCAGTACCAGGATGCCACCGCAGTAGAGGAGGAAGATTTTGATGAGGAGGCTCAAGAGGAATATCTGTTTCTTAAATTGTGTCCTCTACTTTTCATAAAAGAAAATATTAAGAACTTTTGATGTTTAAGTTTTTTATTCTCTTGATAAATTTAATCTCAGATACCAACTAATCAACTGATTCATTTTTTTTTTAATTTGGGGGGATACAACTGGAGGCACTCAGGTGTTACTCCTGGTACTGTGCTCAGAAATCACTCTTGGTAGGTTTCAGGGACATTATAGGTTGTCAGAGATTGAATACTGGTCTGGTGCATGTAAGGCAAATGCCTTACCCTCTATGCTATCGCTCAGGCCCAACTGAATTATTTTCAAATGCCATTACAAAAGGAATTTCTTTGAACTTCTATATACAATAAACAAAGGAAAAGGCTATATAATACTATAATGCTTTGTTGATTCTAATAATTGTAACGGTGTCTTCATATTTGCTCTATGTGTTTGTAAAATGTGTAAGTAATATTTATTTTTTTGCAGTTTGAATCTATTTCTCTTGCTAAATTCCTGTCACTTGGACTACACAATGTTCTAGCGAATAATAATGGTAGGAGTGTACATTCTTGCCTTGTCCCCAAATTAGAGAAATAACTTGTATGCTTTCATTATTAAGAAAATGTTGGGGGCCGGGCGGTGACGCTGGAGGTAAGGTGCCTGTGCTAACCTAGGACAGACCTCGGTTCGATCCCCTGGTTCCCCATATGGTCCCCCGTGCCTGCAAGGAGCGACTTCTGAGCGAATAGCCAGGAGTAACCCCTGAGCATCACTGGGTGTGGCCCAAAAACAAAAAACAAAACAAAACAAAAAAACTTATATATATATAAAAAAAGAAAATGTTAATGTAGGTTTGTCAAAAACATTATTTTGGTGAAGAAACTTTCTTCTATTCCTAGTTTGTTGAGATATTTAAAATAAAATAATGCATATAAAAAGTTTTCTCTGCCTATTTTTTATCATTCATTTTGTGAGATAGTATATTATACAAACTGACATGCACTGAACTATTCTTGCATCCTGACATTAAAATTCTTATGCTCATAATTTGTGAATTATTTATATCTTTGAATTATTTACTAAAATATTCTTGGGGATCTTTACATTGTCAAAGACTATAGGACTTAATTTTTTGTGTGTGACAGAACTATCTGTTGCTGGTAATGTTAAAGTAATGTGGAACTCATGAATTATATTTGGGGAAATTCTTCCTCAAAATTTTGGAAGAATTTGAAAGGAACTGTTTACAAGTAATAGCTGAAAGAAAAATGAAACCATTTAATTCTGTTTTTTCTTTTGAAGAATTTTTTTTTCTTGTTTAGAATTCCTTGCTTTGTTCAGATATTTCTTTCCTCCTGACATTGTTTTGGAATATTGCATAGTTCTGAAATTACTTTTATCCAAAAGTAATTATTATAGAGTGTCTTAAGATTTTTTGTGTATGTGTTTTGTGTCTATTGTATATATATTTTGTGTCTGTTCGAACTGTATTTATACCTAATTTTTCTCATTTTTCTGAGACTATGTGACAAAAGGGGTTGAATCATATTATATTTAAAGCAAATGATTTCCCTGCTATACCATTTGTCTGTCAAGAATCCTAGAAATTTCTTTTTGTTGGTTTTGGAAAACACTCAACAGTGCTCAGGGGTTACTCCTGGATCTGAGATGAGAATTTAGTTTTGGCAGGCTCAGGGGACCAGTTTGGGGATTAAGCACCCAGTTGGCAGTGTAAAAGACAAACACACTAACTGCTTGCTATCACTCTGACTCCAGGATCCTAGATGTTTTATAATCTGATCTATCATTTCAAGTTCAAAGTTGGATTTTCATTTCTAGTTTATTTATTTTCATTCTGGCTCTTAATATATTCTTCAGTATACTCATGTTGGGTTTTCTTCTCTTTCTTTTTAAATTTCTTCATTTCTGGAATTTGAGTATTTATTTATTCTGTTTGTTTCGTGTTTCAAACATCAAATACTGGATGGGGGTCGGAGTGATAACACAATGAAAGGGCATTTGCCTTGAATGCAGTCAACCTAGGATAGACCTAGGTTCTATCCTGGGTATCCCATATGTATACCCAAGCCAGGAGATATTTCTGATTGCAGAGCCAGGAGTAACCACTGAGTGTCGCCGGGTGCACCCCACCCACCCCTCAAAATCCCAAAAATCAAACATGTAATACTATGACCTATAACCTCTTAAGCCTGTTTTTACTATGTCCATAGATTTAAAGAGTCTGTCTTCAAGTTAGTTTCTTTCCAGGATTTTTTTAATTTTATTTTCTAGAGAACCATAGAGTTATTTAGTTATTGTATATCGTATTATTTATTCTTCACATAGTTAGGCCATAATTTTTATTGTTAATTTCTAATCTTATGGCACTTTGACATTAAAAAGCAAGACTACTTATATTTTATTTAGTGAATTAATATATTAATACATAAAATATTTTGATGTGTTCTTTGAAAATATATATTAGCTTTTTGGGTGTTGGGAAGACGGAAATATCTATTAAGTTCAGTTGGTACAAATCCATATTTATGACTTATTTCCTTGTTGGTATTTTGTTTTATCTTCACCTAGAGAAGTGTGGGTAATTAAAATCTGTAAGTGCTACTTTATTGTCATTGGTGGTTATCTGTAGTTTAGTTATAGATACATCATTTATTTTAATTATCTTTATGGGTGCATATGTTAATGAACCTCTAGACAAATTTATCTCTTAATATATACTATCCATTCTCTACCTTTTCTACTTCTAAACTTGTATTATATGTTTTATCAAGTATCTGTCTCTGACTCTTTTGAGCTACCATTGCCTATATATTAGTTTCAAGCATTCAGTTTGGGTCTATTTTATCTATGAAACTTAACCGTATCTTCTATAGACATCACATGTTTGGTTTATGTTTTATGGTAAAACCTTTTACTCTGTATTTTGTTGGTGAGTTCAAACTTTTGATGTTAAATAAAATCATTAATTTGAAGTAATTTGTCATTTTTGTGCTTTTCTTTTTGTGTAATCAAATTTTGTTCAATTTACCACTTCATGCTACTTTTTTTTTTTCATGCTACTTATTTTAAGCAGTTTTATTTTCAAACTCTTTTTTGTTTGTTTTTGGGTCACACCCGCGGTGCTCAGGGGTTACTCCTGGCTGTCTGCTCAGAAATAGCTCCTGGCAGGCACAGGGGACCATATGGGTCACCGGGATTCGAACCAGCCACCTTTGGTCCCCGATAGGCTGCTTGCAAGGCAAACAACGCTGTGCTATCTCTCGGGGCCCGCAGTTTTATTTTCAGTTCAAAATGTTCTCATTGGAAGCCAGAGAGAAAGTATGGAGTTTAGGTGTTTGCCTTGCATGCAGAAAGTCAGTGGTTCGAATCCCCGCATCCCATATAGTCCCTTGGGCCTGCCAGGAGCAATTTCTGAGCATAGAACTAGGAGTAACCGCTGAGCGCTGTCAGAGTATGACCCAAAAATCCAAAAAAAGAAAATGTTCTCATTGAAGATTATAGTAGTCTCTCTTAAAGTTTATTAACTAAGGTTATAGACTTTTTAAATTAAAAAAAAGAATTCTTGATTTAATTCCAACAATCCCCATCATTATTCTCCTTATCATCTGTCTTTTATTGAAATTCTATTCCTTCAAATCTTAGTGAGAATTTGGCTGGATAGAGTATTCTTATATTTTGTATAAATAATACTTCTTAATCTTGATAAGTCTTGATAAGATATATATGTATATGGATAATAGCAGATATTTATATCTTGCTGCATATAGGATTCTTTCTTTATCTTTTTTTATTTTTAGCATTTCAACTGTGTGTCTTGGTATGCGTTTCTTCATGTTTATTTTATTTGGAACTCTTAGAGATTCTTGGAACTGAGCTTTCTAAATTACTTTATTTGCTTGGGAAAGTACTCAGTTACTATACTTTTTTTTTCAAAAATAAATTTCCTCTGGGACAAGGACTGCTGTATAAAGGCCCAATGGCCAGCGCCATAGTGCCTCCTGAGTTTCAATGGTTGGAGAGTTATGAGTACTGCTGGACTAACTCTAATGATCCCTGATGTAACAGAAAACAAGCAGCACTACACTAAGGGCTATAGTATTAAACAATCAAATCAATTATTTGAGTTTATCTTGGAGTTGAACCAGTGAGCACTTTTAGTAGGCACCTCTTTTCCCTTAAAATGAAACCTAAACAACAAAGAGTAATAATATCCCTATAACTTTTCTTTTGAAACCTTTTTTTTAATTATTTTTTATTTTTTAATCATAGTGGTTTACATGATATTCACAGTAATATTCCATTTACAAATAAACATTGAATCAGGGGAATTCCCATCACCAAGTTGTTCTCCCTCCACCTCCATACCCATTCTGTCTCCCAAGTCCTCCACCCTCTCCCCAGGGACTTCTAGATTGAGTGACTCCCTCTGTTT
>PVKC010036464.1:0-13219 GCA_004027635.1 Crocidura indochinensis
TAAAGATATAATTAGAATTCCTATATTCCAAATAAGAAAAAATAGTTATAAATTACTTATCTAAAATTATACTCACAGTGGAGAGTGAAAATTTGAAATTAAGTAGCTTAGATTCTCAATCAGTATGCTTAAATACTATTAAAAGTATACTACCTACTATTATTTAAATACAGCACTAGCCTACCTTTCTCTGAGTGAGCCCAATACAGCATTTTTCTGGGCTATAGTTTTGTTAAATATTTGTATTAGTGTTATTTTTCTTAAATTTATCTTAAATAATATATCTTTTTAGGAATCAAAACTATTTCAAAGCTTTCTTCACTGCAAGGTGAATTAACTTGTACATTTATTAATCAATAAATTTCTAAAAATCATAATGACAGAATGTATTACCAATCACATCACACCTTTCATGGAGAAAATCCACTTCTCTCAACTGCCCCTTGTGAATTCTGCATCATTTTTGTGCTACCATTCTTAGAAGTTGTTTATTTTAGGTTATACAACATATGTGAAAATTCACATCAATAAATTCTCTTCAAAGCTAGTCAATGACTCATTCATGTTTCCTTGCAAAAATTAGAACATGCATTTAATCTTTAACATTACATAGAAAGAGAAAAAAGAGTCAAATGATGCTGAAATGGCACATGGTGCCTTTAAAGTTATAACAGAGAGGTTTCCTGTCTTGTTATTCCTACTCTGTCATAGAAAAACAGCTTAAAAAACAGACAGGATAGCTCTCAGGCTTCTTTCTAACACAGGTGGATAAAACCTCCATCAAAGATGACTGCAAATGAAAAACTGGGGAGAGAGAGATGGATGTTAGTAGTACCTCTGTAATTTGCACACACTTCTATAACCCTAAACTAGCTGTGAATAGAAGGTCTTGACTCTGAGACTTAAGATAAAGCTTCTGATCCATGAATCTCAACTGCCTGTCCAGGTAGCTTTTTCTGTAAGCACCGCCCCTCTGGACACATGGAACATTTATACCTTGAAGTCCCACTTGCTCTAACCACAGGCTGACTATGCTGTGTTATCTTCTTTGGGAGGCAGTAAAGCTGATTGAAATACAACCTTAAGACAAATTTGCAGGTTCAGATTCTTGTATTCTACAGAAGATGACAAGCCTCTTAGCCCATTTTATACCTCTATTTCTTCACTGTTAGAAGCAGGAAAATAATAATTTCTAAATCCTAGGGTTATTGTAAGGATCATTCCAGTTAATGTGTGTAAAGTGCTATGTGAAGAGCCCAGGGTGTGGTAAGCACCAGATAAGTGAGATCTATTTCTGCCTAATTAGTCTGTACATTCCTCCACTTGTACTTATTTTAATCCTATGCAGTAGCACAGTCATGGCAGAACAATTTGCATAAAGTAGATGCTCAAAAAATATTCAGAAGACACACTGGCATATTTTTAGGCCTCATTCTTAGACTGGTGATTTGCAAATAACTATCAGAGGTTTGAGGGCCAAAAGCATTATCATAACTAGGGTAGATTTCTTTAAAAAATATAGATTCCTACTTGGTCCCCCAGAGAGTCACAATTGAATGCATGTGAGAAGAAATATCCTAAAATGAAAACAACTGACAGTCAAGCAAGCAACCTATGTTCTTCCATTATCAGTCAAGTTGCCTCTTTCAGGAATCTCAGGATTTGGGTATAATGATATATAGTCTCGTAGCCTAATTGTGAAAAGTGATGTCTATGGGAGCTGGGAATGAAAATGAGGTGATAAGTGGGGGAAGGAAGACAGAAATATATTCTATCCATGATGCCAAAAGCACAACTTACACTGGTGACTGCAATCCTCAGCATTAGTTTTTCTTTTGTTTAAAATTATTCTTAACCACCATATTTGGTGTGGTTAACAAGATGAAAGTAGAAGCCTACTCCCAGAAAAACTCTAACTACGTGACAAAAACAGATCAGAAATTCTAGACACAGTCCCCGAATATACCTGGCTGAGTATTCTCTCCAACTCTGGCTATGACTTCATTATATTCATTCCCCAACGGATAAAGGATCTTTGAACAGACAAAATAAAACTGAATACTGTCTTTACCTTTTATCTGGGCATGAATATTTCAAAAAATGTTTCATGCTCATATCTGATAGAATATTTCTCAATACGCACACCTGACAAGCTATTCCTTTGCAAGAGGAAACAACTGAGAGAAAAAAAAGTACAAAGCATATAAAAAAAAGGTATAGTCGTTTTTAAAGATCACCATGAGAACTCAGAGTAAATGTCTTACTATAAAACAATAAATGTACCCAGGACAAGAAATGCCTAAGAATTTTTATTATATTTGATATTAAGAGTCAAGGGACCTATTTCTATGAAACCATATTAAACATGAATATAGGAGACAAAAATAACAAACACAATACAATTAATAGAAGCTGGCTAACAAATTTTGATGTTTTTATTTATTTATTTATTTATTTATTTATTTATTGTGGATGGGATTGTGCCACACCAAGGGGTACTCAGGGGTTACTCCTGGCTCTTCAATCAGAAATTAACCCTGGAAGGCTTGGGGGACCATATCTATGGAATTCTTGGGATCAAACCCAGCCACATGCAAGGCAAATACTCTGCCTTCTATGCTATCGTTCTGACCCAATTATGATGTTTTTTCCGACCTTTAAGACACTGCAGGCCAATTCCCAATGAGCCATCAGAGAGTTCATTTTTTAAAATTACTTTATTTAAGCACCATGGCTACAACGTTGTGCATAATACAGTCGAATATTTTTGCACAGTTACAAAGTTGCTCATGGTTGAATTTTAAAATCATCATTGTAAAAAAAACCTTCACCAATGCACATTTCCCAACACCATAGTCCCTAGTTTCTTTCCCGTTCTGCAAATCCTCTGCCTCCCTCTGTGGCATACATTTCTCTTCTCTCTCCATCTCTATCTCCCTCTTTCTTGAACTCTACCTTTCTCTTCTTTTTTTTTCCTTTTAGACACCTTGCTTTGCAATATTGTTATTGAAGGGGTACCACACATATAACTTTATTTCCTTTAAGCACCCAGTTCTTGTACAGAGTGATCATTTCCAACTATCAATGTTATAGTGGTTTCTTCTGTGCCCTAATTGCATTGCCGTACTACTTGTGGCAAGCTTCCTATTATGGACTGGTCCTCTTGCTCCTTGTCTTTATTGTATCCAGCTATTATCATATCATCTAATTTTTATATTTCACAAACGAATGTGATTATTATGTCTATCCCTCACACTCTGACTCATTTTATATAGCAATACTCTATATCCATCCATGTATATGCAAAGTTCATGACTTTCTTTTTCCAAATAGCTTCATAGTATTTCATTGTGTAGAAACCACAGTTTCTTTAGCCACTCATTTTTCCTCAAAAACTTGGATTGTTTTCAGATTTTTCATGTTTTAATAAAGAATATATGCCTTCATATATAAACAACACCTCAGGAACTTTACAGACTTAAAACCAATTTTAAAAGAAGTATGGAAGAAGGTACATTATTTTAAGACAAACCCCACAAACAACTAAAAAAAGGCACAAAATTTCATGACTATAATCACTCTCAATGTTAATGGACTAAATGTGCCAGTAGAGACACAGAATGCAAAATAGATCAAAAAATTAAATCCAGCATTCTGTTGCTGCATGAAACCATTTGAATAATCAGAGCAAACACAGTTGAAAATTCAAAGGTTATAAGACAATTCTTCAAGCAAACAACTCCTTAAAAAAGGCTAGAGATGTGAGTGCGTAATAGAACAGCAGGAGGGCATTTTCCTTTTTTACATCTGACCTGAATTTGATCCCTGGCATCAAATATGGTCCCCAAAGCACTGCCAGAAACGACTCCCAAGCCAGAAGTAACCCCTGAAATCCACCTATTTTGACTTAAAAATCCATAAAACAAAACAAAACAAAGAAGGCTGGGTAGCCATACTAATATTAGACAACAGACTTCAGGCTTTAAAAGCTTATGAGGCAGAGAAATTAATTTATAAACAGTTCAGGGATGTGCAAATCAGGAAGAAATTAATAAAATATATTTATTGATATATATTCATAAATATATATACATATATACGCACACCTATATATACCTATGTACGCTCAATAATAAGTCAGAAAAATCCTTAAAACAACTATTATGGGGTCAAAGCAATAGTGCAATGGTAGGGCATTTGTCTTGCATGCTGCTGACCCAGGACAGACCTCAGTTCAATCCCTGGTTTCCTATATGGTCCCACAAGCCAGGAAAGATATGAGCTCATAGCCAGGATTAACTCCTGAGCATCACCAAGTGTGGCCCAAAATCAAACAAACAAAATAATCTAGTGATACCATGACTTGAAAAAGGAAATATAAACAACTCTTAATAGATTAACCAGGACAAAAACAGAATATACCTCCATATATAGTCCATAAAATCAAAGTATAGACATTGTATCTTCTTATTAAAGAATGCACTGAAAATTAAAGTGAATCACAAACAAAAACACAAAAATAACACTCTGATAGTAAACTGCTAAAGACTAAACAATGAGTGAGTCAGAGGATATCATGATTCCTAGAAACAAATGAGAAAGAGGACACAAACTGAAAATTTGTTTTTTCAGCAAAAGCAAATTATACATCAAAATGGATACAGCAAAATGGATACAGCAAAAGCAATATTAAGAGAAAAATTAATAGTTTTTCAAGCATTTATCAGGAAGAAGAAAGGGCATACTAAATAACTTTAAGAGCACAATTTAAGAAATTGGAACATGACCAAAAACTGAGCTTAAAGTTGGCAAGACGACAAAATAATAAAATTCAAAGCAGAAATTATCGAACTCCAAATCAAAAGAGTATACAAAAGATCATTAAAAGCAAGAATTGGTCTTTTTGGAAAAACAACAAGCCTTGGGCAGGAGCAATAGTACAGTGGAAGGATATTTTCCTTGCATGTGGCTGACCTAGGATGGACCTCAGTTACATCCCCAGCATCCCATATGGTCCCCAAAGCTAGGAGCATTTTCTGAGCTCATAGACAGATGTGACCCCTGAGCGTCACTGGGTGTGGCCCAACCCCCCAAAACAAACAAAAAATAAAAGAAACGAGCTTAATAAACATAACAAGTTTCACCAATAAAAGGGAACATTAATAAAGTTTAATTAAAAATGAAAGAGGGAATGTCCCAATAGATAGTACAGAAATTCAAAGGATAAGTAAAGATTCTTTTAAAACTTTTATACCAATAAAATGAGAAAATCTAGAAGAAATCAATAGATTTTTGGATTTCTATAACTTCCAAATGTTGAACCAAAATGATAAGGAATATTTAAACAGACCTATCGCTACTAGCAAATTCAAGTAGTAATCAAAAGACTTCCCAAAAACAAAAGCTCAGGCCAAATGTATTCCTAGTAAATTTTTTTTTTTTTGGTTTTTGGGCCACACCCAGTGACGCTCAGGGGTTACTCCTGGCTATGCACTCAGAAGTCGCTCCTGGCAGACACGGGGGACCATATGGGAACCGGGGGATCGAACCCTGGTCCGTCCTAGGCTAGCGCAGGCAAGGCAGCAGGCACCTTACCTCCAGCTCCACCGCCCGGCTCCCCCTTGTAAATTCTTTTAAAATTTAAAGAGGACCTACTGAAAATCCTTTTCCAGTTATTTCAGGAAAAGTATTGCAGGCCAGTATCTTTGATGAACAAAGATACAGACATAAAGATCCTAAACAAAAATACTAGCAAATAGAATTCAAAAGTTCATCAGATAAATCACATATGCCATGACCAAGTAGAATTCATCCCAGAGACACAAGGATGGTTTAACAAACTCAAGTCAATCAATGTATTAACACCATATCAATACAAGAAAAAATAAAAATTAGTGATAATATAGATGCAGAGAAAGCATTTGATATTATACAGCACCCATCCATGTTTAAAAATAAACTCATGATAATGGGAATTTAAAAAACTTTCTTCAATATAGTCACAGTCATTTACCACAAGCCCATGACAAACTATATATTCAATGGGGAAAAAGCAAAAGCCGTTATTCTAAGGACTAGCTCAAGAAAAGAGTGCCCACTTTCTCCATTTCTATTCAATGTAGTATTGGAAGTGCTTCCCCTAAGAAATGGGGGCCACAGAGATAGCACAGCCAGTAGGGCATTTACCTTGCACATGGCCAACCTGAAATAAACCTCGGTTTGATCCCCAGCATGCCATATATCCCTTGAGCCTGACAGGAGCACTTCCTGCATGGAGATCCAGAAATAATCCTTGAGCACTGCCAAGTGTGGCCCGCCCATCCCCAAAGAAAGAATAAGTCAAGAAAAAGAAATCAGTCGTCCACATATAAAGAAAGAAGTGAAGCTCTCACTGTTTGCAGATGACAAGATACTATATTGAAAAATCCTAAAGACGCTACAAAAAGCTTCTAGAAACAAAGATTTACATAATAAAGTTGCTAGCTACAAAATTAGCACACAAAAATTTATGGCTTTTTTTATATAAATAATGAAAGAGAAGAAAGTTTTTTAATCACATGCATAATTATGCCTTAGAAAATAAAATACGTTAGGGATACTAAAAAGGTCAGACATATACAATAAAAACTACAAATTATGTTTTCAAGAAAAAGAACACAAGGAAGTGGAAACACTGTTCATGAATTGGGAGGATTGACATTATTAAAATGGCAATACTTTCCAAACCATTGTTTGTATATATTTAATGCAATCACTATGAGAATAATCATGACATTTTTTTTTTTTTGGTTTTTGGGTCACACCCGGCAGTGCTCAGGGGTTAACTCCTGGCTCCATGCTCAGAAATTGCTCCTGGCAGGCATGGGGGACCATATAGGGCACCGGGATTTGAACCAATGATCTTTCGCATGAAAGACAAACGCCTTACCTCCATGCTATCTCCCGGGCCCCAATCATGACATTTTTCAAAAAATATAGATCAAATACTTCTGAAGTTCATATGGAGCAATAAACATCATGAATAGCTAAAGGAAATCATGGGAAGAATAAGATGGAATGCATCATTTTCCCCAACTTCAAACTATATAAATCAGTGGTCATTGAAGCAGAATTATATTGCAATAAAGACAAGACATCAGATTAATAGAATAGATTTTAATATCCTGAGACTGACCCTCAGGTATATGATTAATTTTTGGTAAAGGGGTAATAAATATTAAGTGGAACAAAGAAAGCCTCTTCCACAGTGATGCTGTAAAACTGGTCAACTACATGCTAAAAAAATGAATTTCTCTTTAATGCCATGCCAAAAGTCAAATAAAAAGGCCTTGATATTAGATCTCAAACCAGAAGATACATAGAATAAAAGAAAGAACATTCCATGATATTGAAACTTAAGATATCTTTACAATGAAACATCACTAATCGAGCACATGAAAACAAAGATAAACAAATGGTAATGCATTAAACCAAGACACTTCAAAGGAAATAGTGACTGGGATACAGAAAGAACCCACAGAATGGGAAAAACTACTCACTCAGTACTCATCTGATAAGGGGTTATAGTAAGATATATAAGGTACTGGTAGAGAGGTTAACAAAAAATAATCTAACACCATATAAATATGAGGAGAAAAAATGAACAGAAATTTCCTCAAGAAAAAATACAGATGGCAAAAAGGCGCATGAAAAATGCTTTTCATCATTTTTTCTTTTTTCTTTACATTTAATTATTTATTTTTTCTGTAACACCATGGTTAAAGAAACGTTTTTAGTTGAGTTTCAGTCATTGTATGTACACCACCCTTCACCAGTGAAACTTCCCTGCCACAATATCCCCTATCCCTCCTCCCCCCACCTCCAACATGTCTTCAGAATAGACAGTCTACTTCTCACTCTCTCTCTCTCTCTCTCTCTCTCTCTCTCTCTCTCTCTCATTGTCTTTGTCTTTGTCATGGTAGTTCTAAGTGCAGTTAGTGTTCTAATGTGCTCATCAATCTTTGTGGTAAACTTCATATCATGGGCTGGTGCTTCTGATCCTTATCTCTATTGCTTCTGATATTATTATCATACTGTCTTATATTTTATATCCCACAGAAGAATGAGACTATCCTATGTATATTCCTCTCCCACTGACTCATTTCACTCAGCATAATAAGCTCTATGTCCATATATGTATAGGCAAATTTTATTAAATTTTATTGTGTATAGTATCAGTTTATTTAGCTACTCATCGATTGTTGGGCACCTGGGTTGTTTCTAGATTTTGGCTATTGTAACTAGTACTACAATGAACATAGATCTGCAGAGAGGACATTTTTGTATTGTGTTTTTTTGTTCCTAGGGCATTTTCGAGGAGTGGTATTGCTGGATCATATATGATCTCAATTTCCAGTTTTATGAGGAATCTCTATATTGTTTTTCAGAAAGGTCAGACTAGATGGCATTCCCACCAGCAGCGAATGAGAATTTCTCACCACAACCTCACCGGCACTGGTTGTTCTTCTTCTTGGTGATTTGTGCCAGTCTCCGGCTCCACATCATCAGGGAAATGAGATGTACTCTCATACAACAGAGATTGGCACACATCAAAAAGCAAAAGAAAATAAAAACCAGTGCTAGTGTAGAGGACAACAGAAAGGGACTCTCATTCACTGCTGGTGTGAATGTTGACAAGTTAAGACTTTTAGGAAAACAATATTGATATTCCTCAAAAAAATGAGAAATTGAGCTTCCATATGACTCAATAATACCATTCCTAGGAATATACCCTAAGGGCCCCAAAACATATGAGAAATACAGAAAAGCCTTCTTTAGTCCTATATTCATTTCAACACTATTCGTAATAGCCAAGTTCTGTAAACAATAAAAGTTTTCAAGAACAGATGAGTGCTACATTTATACAATGGAATATTACATCTACATCTACATACTTCACAACTGTTAGGAAAATTGAAGTCATAAAATTTTCTTATACATGGATGGATATGAGGTGTATTATATGTCAGACTGAGAGGAATAGACCTAGAATGATCACATTCATTGATGGGATATAAATATAGTATAGTATTAATATATAAAGATAAGTGACTAGCACTATTCCATAGTTGGAAGCTTTCCATAACAGTGTAAGATTGCAGTTAAAGTAAAGAATGATCCCTGGTGACAATGATAGTTGGAAATGATCACTCAGGACAAGAACTGGGTGTTGAAAGGAAATAGAGGGATATGTATGATACCCCTTCAATAACAATATTTCAAGCCAGAGTGTCAAGATACTTAAGTAAAAATTCAATTGCCTCTCACAGATTTTGACAATGATAACCAGAGTTTTATCAAAGTTTCATTCCATTTAACTTAGATATCACGTTAAGAAAAATGAAAAGAAAAAAAAGCTATAAGTTTGAAAGGAAAAAAATAAAATTTTCCACCCCAGGCATAGAACTAAAGGGTATCATGTTAAGTGAAGTTAATCAGAAGAAAGGGGATACATGCAAAATACTTTCTCAGACTTAAAAGATACAGAATAAGTGAGCAACAAATTACCATAAGCAAAAGAACTGGAAAGTTTGTACACAGAATTAAATTTGCAAGATGGAAAGAGAACATAGGAGACCTTTGAAATCTTGACAGAGGGAATTAATGCATTGGCATGATGTGTGCATGAAACTATTATTAGCAATACTGCACCTTGATAAAGAATTTTTAATGCATAACATAAAAATTTTTCTCATTGTCATATAGTGAAATAAAGAATAGTCCAATGTAGTGCATACAAACTCCTTTGAATGAAACAAACTAGACAGCAAGACAAAGGAAAGACAACAGCGCATACCAAAAGGGGAGCATCACATTTTTTAGTTATTTCTCCACAAAAATGGTTCGTGGGGCTTTCAAAAAGAAAGAAACACTACACCTTTAGGCAATTTTTCCAAGACCTCAGAATTAGTCCCTAATCAGGGATGCAATCAATGTCTATGAGCAAATAAACAAACTGCATAAGCAGGTCCTTGCTAACTGAGAGAACTTCCACAAATTCTGTGAGAGGGCTGCTCTTGCTCTTCAGAGTCTCATTTAAAGCTGCATATAATCATTTTTCTAATGCTCCCTGAGTCCTTCCTGGCCTACTTGGCTGCCCTTCACTGTAAATGCCTGACACTAGTGCTCATCTGTGCTCCAAAGCCTTCATGATTCACTTATTCGCTTTTCATTGCTCTCTGAAGCTTGTCTCCAGGGAACTCTGCCCAGAACGGACAGGGCTTTCTTGCTCATCATCTTGAAACATCGTTATGTATCAGCAGGCAGGTTTCACCTTTGAAGGGCAACACTGACCTGGTCTAGAGAAAAAATAAAAATGTGCTCCATGCGTTTCATCCCTTTCTTCATGAGAGAGCAGTGACATTTGCCACGTATGCTTTTTGCATCTAAAATGATTTTCTACTTAGCCTTATTCAGTTTTACCCACAGAGAAAGGGCAATAGGCTATGAAACAGACCTGACTCTACTACAAATCCAACTCCAGTCTTCCTACTTTGATAAAAACACAGATTCTTAGACTCTGGTAAAATGGGGATCATGTGCCTCATAAGGTACACATTCAAAGTAATAATGTTTATAGCACAATCCAGAGATTTGTTGGCATTTCATATATAAATATATTGCATATAAAAATAACCATACTTGAGCAAACCTGGAGATCAATTTTGCTACTATTGAGAGAATATTCTCAGTTTGACAACTTCTAATGAATAAATAACATCATCCCTACCAAGTTGTGCCAGGATTAGTATGTAGGCTGCAGTTGAACAAATTTGACAATCACATTCTCTCTGCCAGTTAAAAAGGACAGAGAAACCAATTTATTTCTTTGGTGGAATCTGATTTGAAAGATCACAGAAACTTGATGTTATAATCATGTACAAACAAAAAATTGTGTAGAAAGTGAAACAGGAACAAAGAAAAGAGATAAAATCAGAAATAAGAAGCTTCAAACAAAATGAACATTATAAGGAGAGGAGAAATCATGGGATCTATCATTATGACCTGAATCTGTGTAACAAATTTATTTTAAGCTTCTTTAATAGCATTTCTAGTGCAATTAAACGCAGTCCAAAAGAAATGTTTAAACTAAGTTAGAATGACACAAGTGGGAAAGAGAAATAGAGTGAGAAATTTATATCCATTTAATAGAGATGCAGTCTTTCAACCCCTACTTGTCTTCTGCTCTTCCAATCTTGCAGACTGATATCACTTTGTCAGGACATAGAGATATGTCAATGTTTGTTGCCCTTGGAGAAGAGATAAAATTGAATGGTGAAGAAAAGTAGGCTATTTTTAAGACTTTTCTCTCCCCCCACAAAAAGCAAAAATATAAACTTCAGTAAATACCCACAGGCATTGAGATCTAAATGCATCACATATTTTCTCTTTCTCATAGTCATCACTCTCAGAAGAGTAAGGCTTGAACTCAATGCCTCAGCCTTTCATGCAGAGGCAGACAAGTCTCAAGGGGTTGGGGGGAATACATCAATCAAATCATTCTTTGATAAATGTGAGAAATGTTCTGATGTTGGTGGGCCTGGTGGTCTGTTATTATCATAAGTAGTAATATATTGTTTACACAGACATTCTTAGATGAGGGCAATTTTTCAAAAATGTAACTGTATTATTATATATTATAATAAGGAAAGGAATGTGTGGGGAAGCAATTTGGGAAACAAGCATGAGAGGTGAAGTGAAGGTCGTAGGTATTATGTAAAGTTTCTTCATTTCCTAGCATAATTACCATGAGCAAGTTTATTTTTTTCATTTCCTCACTCCCTGGGCATACTTAGTTGTAATTGTCTTTAGTTGTCCACCAGTGTCTCTTTCACTGCATTTCAGACAATGGAAAGGCAAGACATTTAAGAGACCAGATGATATACTTAAAATCACACTGCAGAAAAGAGGTTAATGTGTTCTTCACTAAACCTGACCTGTGTTCTTGTTAGAACCAAAGTGTTTTTTTTTAAATAGGGACCAAGAGATAGAACATCAAATAAAGAAATTGCTTTATCTGCATCCCTACCACCCAATATGGTCCCCAGACCAGGATTGATCCCTAGCACAGAGCCAGGCTTATACCTTGAATACAGTCAGTTATGACACAAAACAAACATAAAAAAAGATTATTTGAGGATTGAAAGAATGACTAATAAAAATATTCTACAGTTCTGCTTGTTCCCATTGAAATATAATAATGTCTCTGATCTATCTTTCTCTGCACAACCTAACATAATGCTAAAAGTAGTGTATTTCTAGGTAAAAATAACTGCTTTAAAAATAAACCATTTCCATTTTTATCCATAATTTTAAATATTTTGCATAAAATCATGCAAAATTTGGTCATATGCATGTACTCCTATTGGTTCAACTGTAACCATAATTACATGATTTCATGATTTCTTCCCTAGTTTTCTCCTGACATCATTTTTACTCTTTTACTCATGCATCTCCAGGTATACAGATATCCCTGAAGTTTCAAAGAATACAAAAATTTCATCATCTGGCTATGCTCACTGCCTGCAGTGTTCTTTCTTGTGATGTCTGGAAAAACTGACTCATACTTGTCATTCAAATTCCAGACAAAAAGCCATTGGTCTTACCATTGTCCTGTTTTTGGCCCATCATCAAGCCACTATCTCATTAAAGTCTAGAACTTTATAACCCAGACTCCATTTTCCTTAAGCTTCCAGATTAAGATTTGCTAGAATTTAAACTTAAACAAGATTTAAAAGGCAAAATCTCTTAGAAGGTTATGAGTCAAAGTGATTAATTTTCACTGATTCAAATCTAGTCTCACTAGAATCTTGTGTTTTTGAAGCACTTCTTGAAATTACTTCTGACACCCCTCTGTTTTGAGGGGAATATATGTTTCTGTGATTCCTTAGGTGAAGCATTTCAGATATGACTCATCAGTGTACCCATATTCATTGGACATCTTATTTCTGCAGTGCCAATAAATGTATTTTCCTGCCTGAAAACTAGGTTGAGATACACTCTATCTGAGTACAATTAAGTAACTATCTGCCATCATTCTCTTCAGTTTTCTACTTAGCACAGCTTATTGGTATTTTTTTGTTTATGTATTTGTTTTCCATTTGCCTCCACTGCTACCCCTGACTCTACCACAAAAGCACACATGGAAATATTAGTTATATTTCTATTGTTTTACTTCCAG
>PVKC010036465.1:0-13403 GCA_004027635.1 Crocidura indochinensis
GATATTTGATAACTATGGGTCAATGGAGTCCTTTGGTCTCAGGTATAACTGGCCATCTTACTTAAGATGTAAAATATTGTTTTCATAGAGACTTCCACAGCAGTAATTGGAGAGAGAACTGCCAGCAGAACCTCACGGCCTCGTACCAGGGAAGAAGATTCACGGATCAGTTGGTGATGTAGTACTGCTCAGCCCAGCAGCACTGTGTCACTATGAGGTTCAACCTTGGCTGTGCTGTGGCAATGCTGTGAGCATCAGTCACACCTGGAAATACTCCGGGGCAATGTCAAAGATATGACAGGAAAAATGTGCAATTTATTTTATAAAAAGAAAGGGATGTTAAAAATTATTAAAAAAATTAAAATATAAAAATTATACCCAATATGATATTTAAACCAATACTATGACCCTACTTTAAAAATTCTAAAGCTATTTTTAAGGTTATGGTGACCATTGGCGTTCTTTAGGGATACCAAAATTTGTTGTATGCTTCATTCAAAATCCTATGATATAAAAATCAAGGGCCAGAGGCTATAGCACAGTGGAAGGGTGTTTGCCTTGCATGCAGTTGACCTAACATGGACCTCTGATTGATCCCTGCCATGCCATATGGTCCATTAAAGCCAGGGGTGATTTCTAAACACATAGCCAGGAGTGATCCCTGAGCATCACTAGGTGTGGCCCAAAAAGCAAAAAAATGAAAAAAACAATCCTATGATATAAAAATCATTTGTATTAAAGTTTATATGCAATAAAATCACACAGGATTTATATATCGTTTTCTTGTCCTACACCTTTTGTATCACTTCTCCTATGTTCTCTCTTGCAATCTAGGGACTGGACTTCATCACAAGAATTTTAACTGTATACAAAGAGTTTTACCAATATTAGCCCTAAAGAAAAATGATCTAAGTATTTTCTTAGGTTATTTATTAAATATTTCTTAGGTCTACTAACATTGTCAGAATACCTTTTGTTTAAAATGACACCATACTTTCAAGTCTCTTTTAATAATAATAGTTTGGTTAAGATATCAATGCATTCAGTAAAAAGATTTTGCATAAATAGATAAGGGGTTTTCCTTCATAAACCAATATCATTCATTTTGGAAGTCCCTTAACACTGTTCTGACTATAGTGATTCTTCATACCACAGGCTTCAAGCAGTGTTTCGCTCTGTAAACCTAGCACCAAACCAACCCAGTTGTGTGAAAAAGGCTAAGAATGATTTTCATGATCCCTGAGTAACACTTGGTATTCAGTAGTACTGTATGCAGATAAATCTTTCCTAGCATTATGTTCCAGGGAATATATTAGGTAACTGCGGATTAGAATATAGATCTGGCATAGACTACATGCATGGCAAGTACCTTAATCCCTACACTCTCCAATCCTTTGAATCAATTTTAGAAATGAAAGAAATCAAAATAGATTATAAAATGTTTAGCAAATTCTTGTAAAAAAAAAAAAAAGAATATCTCGGGGCCGGAGTAAAAGCATGGTGGTAAGGCATTTGTCTTGTGTGCAGAAGGTCAGTGGTTCGAATCCCAGCATCTATTTGGTCAGGATTTCTGAGCATAGAGCCAGGAGTGAATCTTGAGCACTACCGGGTGTGACACAAAAACCAAAATAATTTAAACAATTTTACAAAGAATATCTCTATAGTCGATAAGCACCTGTAAAAGGAAAATAAAAAAACAAAATTCTACAAAAGTCTAACGTCACAAAAAGGTATCAAATAAGTACTAATGATGTAATATGTTGCAAAGATTGTGGATATGGGCCCACAGTCTATCCTATACTTCAGGTGGGAATGTTTATTGTACCAGCCACTTGGATTAAAGGTTTAATATTATGTACTCAAGTATGCATCTAATTGATAAAATAGTAGTTTTACATATTGGCTGAATAGACACAAATAACATTTTGATTATATCTATAAGTGAAAATAACACAAATATTATTAACAGTATAGTTTAAAAACATTTTTATTTTATCTAGTGAATTGCAACACTATATAGCATGACTCTAAAGTAAATAAAAATAAAACCTACATGAATCAATGTAGAGAAGTTTGCATTGATATATTATTTCATTCATTTAAAAATCTTACTGAAAATATTGATCAATGATAGAAATTTGAATATTTGTTGCCTCAAATAAGATATATATTGAGGAAATATAATTAAGAGAATAAACTTTTTGTGGTGTTGGTAGAATTTTAATTTGTATTGTATTTAAACAACAGATACATAGAGATACAGACAGGAATTTAGTTTATCAAGATACCTAAATATTATGAAATAAGTAAATGACAATGATAATACATCTCTAAGGTAAACTAAAAAATGAATCCTATTAAGTATTTTAACTAACAATAAATGACTGTGAATTTGAGTGTGA
Organism: Crocidura indochinensis; assembly: GCA_004027635.1. Lineage (NCBI taxonomy): Eukaryota > Metazoa > Chordata > Mammalia > Eulipotyphla > Soricidae > Crocidura > Crocidura indochinensis. Next base: position 2,403 of record PVKC010036465.1, read on the forward strand.
ATGTTTCATCATATCTTGTAAATTAAGTAAAAACTATTAAAATATGGCGTAGGGTCAGGAGAGATAAGATAGTGGTTAGGACCTTTTCCTTGCACACATATAAGCCAAATTCAATTCAAGAAAACCCAGATGGTTCTCTGACACCACAGGAATGATCCTTGAATCAAACCCAGAAATCCCTGGGCAGAGCTGGGTGTGGCCCTCTACCAAGATAAAGTTTAAAAATAAATAAATGGCTTAATATTGACGAATTTACTTATACACAATATAACAATAACATTAACATTAGAAATTGTAAATGATGTTAACTCAATTAAAGAACTAAATGCATAAACATTAAGAAGATAGGAATGCCAATTTTATAGATATTAGCCTAGAAAAACTAAGAAGAGTAGATACCACAGTGAAATCTGACATTTCCTTTACTTGTTGAAATTGATATTACAGTGTGAAAACAAGAGTGTGTGTGTGTGTGTGGAATTTCTATTCAGTGCCTGTCTCATCTTCCTTTAAAAAAACAGGAAATAAAAAAATAAAATAAAATAAAAAATGGAATAAATCATTTTAAAGGAAAACACTTGTTACGAGAATTGAACAATTCTTTTGAGAAAACGAGAGACCAAGAAACTTTGCTTGCAAATACATAAACTATAAATACATAAAATATGAAAGAAACATTATAAATGTTGCATTCAGTGGCTTTGTGTACCAGAGGAAATTCTTTTTTCCTTGAAATACAGGTGTTTTTATCTTTCCTACTATTTGAAAATCTAGGTTGCCTGCTTATGAAGTTGTTTCTTAGTTCTTGAATGATTCCTAAGGGACTATTAATTTTTCTTTTCTGTATACCAAGGTTTCAGTTTAATTGTAATAACATGCTACTTTATTCCTTGCTATGATTTAAAGGATTTTGTAAAATAAATTTAATCGTAGATTATAGTCATTTCCACACTTCTCTTTCCTACTGACTGCCAAAGAACCTAAATTCTTCTCCTTTACGATGAAAAAAGGCATAGAGCACAATATGAATGCTACCAATATTTTTTTACAAATGCATAAATCTCAGTTGTGCTGCTGTAAAAAAATCACTGCCTTAGAAAAGAGTGACTTAGACAAGATATATTTGTTTCCTACAGTAAATATAGTGTAAAGTAAAGAAATCTGGAGAAGTTAAGATTAAGTTGTTAGAAGAGTTGGACTTCCTACTGAGAGACCTTTACTTGACTGCAGAAAACAATCATCTAACCGTATCATGGTGTGTGTTTGTGAAGAGGGGAAAAGCAGTAATTAGAAACAGGTATCTAGAGCAGGAGATTACAGTTTGGACCTCATTTCAAATGGATTTATCCCCTACAAAAGCTCACTTTAAAATGCATTCACACTGATGATGAACATTTTGATATATGAATTTGAAAAAAAATACAGGCATTATACACAAATTCTACAAAAAATAAAGAGTTGCATTAACTTGATTCAACTCATCCATTTTATACTTTAATATTCTCCAAAGAGATTATGACAAATACAATGAATTTTATAGTTTACCTACATCAATCTATAATATTTTATGTTTATCCAGAAAAATTAAATGAACTTGTAGATATAATCTATGGGTAGTATAGTGTTGAATATAAATAAATTATGTATAAATATTAATTATTGAATTAAATTATTGAATAACTCTTTATTACAATTGGTCAGGGATAGGAATAGGGATGATAATGGTATTTGTGACAAAAATATACTGTTTGAAATAACTTTGTATTTAGTGTTTGGCCACACTCAGTGACACTCAGGGGTTACTCCGGCTATGTGCTCAGAAATTACCCCTGGCTTTGAGGACCATATGGGACTCTGGGGGATCGAACCTAGATCTGTTCTAGGCTAGTGCATGCAAGGCAAATGCCATACCACCTGTGCCACTACTCTGACCCCTGTTTGAACTCATTTTAAAGTTATCTTTAAAATTTATTTTCTTGGGGGTGGGTGGTGGTGCTGGAGGTAAGGTGCCTGCCTTGCCTGCGCTAATCTAGGAGGGACCGCGGTTCAATCCCCCGGTTCCCCATATGGTAACCCGTGCCTGCCAGGAGCGACTTCTGAGAGAATAGCCAGGAGTAACCCCTGAGCATCACTGGATGTGGCCCCCCCAAAACAAAACAAAACAAAACAAAAAAATCTATTTTCTTTAACATAAGTTTTTTTAATATCTTTTACTCAAAGGTTATTTTGTCTAATAAATAACTCTTCAAATGTTTTCATTTTTAATTGAACACAAACCACTAATTTATATATAATTGAATAAATTATGGACATATTCAGAATTTAACAAATTTCATTTCAATTAAAAAGTAAAAAATACATGTGAGACACAGAAAAAATTTTAATTAGAAGTTTGTCGGGGCATGGGAGATAGCATGGAGATAAGGCGTTTGCCTTTCATGCAAAAAGGTCATCGGTTCGAATCCCGGTGCCCCATATGGTCCCCTGTGCCTGCCAGAAGAAATTTCTGAGCATGGAGCCAAGAGTAACCCCTGAGCACTGCCGGGTGTGACCCAAAAACCAAAAAAAAAAAAAAAAAAAAAAGTTTGGCAATGAGACTTTTGTTTGTTTGTTTGTTTTTTGTTTTTGTGTCACACCCGGCAACACTCAGGGGTTACTCCTGGCTCTACACTCAGAAATCGCTCCTGGCAGGCTTGGGGACCATATCGGATGCTGGTATCCGAACCACCATCCTTCTGTATGCAAGATAAACGCTCTACCTCCATGCTATTTCTCTGGATCCAGCAATGAGATATTTTGTATAAGGAATTCTGACACACACCACAAAGAACAAAACCAGCCAGTGAAGGTGTATCTACTGAGAATGAGACCCTATTTCAATGCCAGTGTAAATGCTGAAAATGCTGACTGGTCTAATTACTTTGAAAAATAACAAGAATACTTCTAAAAAAACTAATAATTAAGCAAGCATTTGACCCAGTAATCCCACTTCTTGTCGTCACCCCAGGGATGTGAAAATATTATTCAGAGAAGACATTTACACTTATATTTTAACAGATGTGAAAATACTATTCAGAGAAGACATTTACACTTATATTTAACAGATAAAAACAAAAGATCAGAGTGTAAGAACACATAACTAGATTATTAAACCATGGCCCACATTCACCATGGAGTACTGCTATTTGTCTATAAGAAAATATGAAAGCATGAGATTAGCTATTGTAGTGATGGATATGGATGATTTCCATATGATAAAATTTAGTAGAAATAATAGGGACAGATACAGAATAACATCTCTTTCATGTGAGTAATAGAGAAAACTAGTGTGGAGTAACAAATACCAAAACAGAACCAGAGGAGGAGGAGGAGGAGGAGGAGGAGGAGGAGGAAGAGGATGTTTAGTAGGAAGAATATCTTTTTAGGGGAAAAATTGGGGAAATAAGATGAAAGAGAAAAGCTGAAGCAATAATTATATGAAGGATCAATTAATTGTTATATAGAAACTATTTTATATGATTACAACTACATAGTTTTTGATTTGTCTATAAGATATTTCATTGTTTTTGTTTTGTCTTGTTTTATTTATTTACTTATTCTTAGTTTGCAGGTCACACACAATAGTTGCACTGGACTTTCACTTGATTGGATTGAATAACCATATACAGTGGTGTAAGCACTTTAATTCCTGTACTATTTCTCAGACCCCAATAGTAATATTGGCTTAATCTTCTTATTTATTATGGTGAAACCAGGACATTTTATCACATTTTGTCTAAAATGCGTTGAGATGTAGAATATGAATTTCTTGTTGAAAATAGTCAATGTCATGATTAAAATTAGTAAAAACCCTTACTGTACCATACTAAAAATAAAAAATATATCATATTAATGAAAGACTGAAATAGTGTTTAAATATTGTTTATGATTGTTATGCTTCATATGATTGTAGATAATCTAAAAATACTAAAGAAGGACCCAGACACAAATGAATAACTAGTTCATGATATTATTAAATTGGCAGACAGACAAAAATGCATTTTGGATCATTTATTCAGGCAAGAAAACCTTTTGCTTCCTTCAAATTCTAATGAAAATAAGTTATTTTTAAAATATTTTTAGTTACTTGATACAGAAATGAGTAGTATCCAAACATAGTCTTGACAAATATATTATGAACAATATATGGTCATCATATATATATTATTAATTATATATAATTATATTAGATAATTATATGATTAGAACTACTTATAGTTTTTGATTTGTCTATATTTCATTGTTTTTGTTTTGTTTTGTTTTATTTACTTATTCTTAGTTTTCAGGTCACAATATATATTATATATGATATATAATATATATCATATATATTATATCATAATAATATATATAGTAATATATATATATATATATTAGTTTTTGGGCCACACCTGGCGGCGCTCAGGGGTTACTCCTGGATATCTGCTCAGAAATAGCTCCTGGCAGGCACCGGGGACCATATGCGACTCTGGGATTCGAACCAAACACCTTAGGTCCTAGGTAGGCTGCTTGCTGTGCTATCTCTCTGGCCTCATATTATATTATACCTCATAAGTATTAAATTATTATTCATCACTATTATTTTATTTATTCCTATTTATTTACCAGGCTAAGGGATCTCTATTATCAGAAACAGAGATACTCATGATATGGCATCTTATCACCTTAGAAAATTTCAAAAATCATAGAACTCAATTCAGAAAACTCAGCCTTGAAATTGCTACACATGTGAGCATATACACACACAGTGAATTGGATATCTGACTCATGAAAATTTTCATTGAAACTAACAATGATGAAACTTGTAAGGCAAGTTAAACAAATTAGAAGTCAGGCAGGGCTTCTATTTGAAGTCTAGTAAAATTGATAAATAAAACTCACCATTACAATGTAGTTAATTTCAATATCAATATCTATTTTCTTTCTTCTTTAATCAAATTTATAAGAAATTTAGAAAAGCTTTCCTTTGTTAAAATTATTTTTGGGTTTTGGTTCACAATCAATTGTGCTTAGGCCTCGTTTTTATTAGATTAGCACTCAGAGTTCACTTCTACCTAGCTTGGGGCTCCAAATGAAATATTTGTATTCAAAGTAAGTGCAATACCCACTGTACTATACTATTGTTTAGACTGAAAATTTGAAATTTTGCATTAGAAATTAATTAATATTAATGAAATAAGTTCATTTGATATTTTTATCTTAAAAATGATTATATATATTTGTTTCATTATCTCCTAACCATTATACTACATGAACATTTATGATATACATGCATTTATTTTCTTCTATTTTCCTCTTTCACTTTTTGATTTGCTAGCATTTATTTATATTATTTGACACCTAGAAATAACAGTGAATGAATAAACAACCTTATTTTACTCTTTGACTATGTACAAACCCCATTTTATGTTAGATGAATGATTTCCATATTGCCAGAACATTTCCATTTTACAGTCTATTCTATCCACTCAAATCATCCTTTTGCTAGCTATTTTATTTTAACTAAATGCCAAATAAATAAAATTAATTTGAGGTAGTGGGACTGTCAGGTCTATACCTACAGGTTCTGATGTGTGATTGTGGTACTACAGTTCCTAGGGTTCAACACACACACACACAAACACACATATTCACACACATTGTGTTATTTGTTCTCAGTATAAATAAAAAATATCTGTATCTCACAGAAAGACTAAACCATTGTCTACTTCATAAGTCATGGTGTCTCACTCTTGAAATAGGTCTTACAATATTACAAATATAAATCATCAGTGTCTCCTATGGACACTGGGCCATACTTGATGGTATTGGGAAATGGACAATGAAGTCACTGATTCTTCTCAGCAGACTACTCAGAGCACTGTTATGTGGTATCTCACTAGTTCCAAATAATTACTTTTTTCCATGAGAAACTTCTAATGTTGTATTAAACTCAAAATTTATTGTTATCGAAGAATACTCCAAACATCTTCAATATGAAAAGATATGTAAAAGTTCCAAATATTAAAATTGTGGTCTTAATAAAATCACCTGGATTATTCTGAAAAATTAAAATCTACAACTTGAATGAAAATTACATTAAACCATATTTATATTATTAACAGCATATCAAAAATTTAATAATCAATACACCAAATACAATTTTCTTCTGCCAGGAACAGGAACAAATTTTCTGGAACAAACATGGAATTGAGAGAAGAGTTAACATTTTATAAGGTGAGAGATTATGACACAGAAGTAAAAACAAGATTGGAAGAGTATTTATTAGATAAAATTAAACTACATATGTGATTTTTATTCTTCCCGTACATTTATTGAACCTGCTTATGCACGTCACTAATTAGTTTTAGACCTTGTATTTAAATGAATAGCTTCATTACTCCTATATGTTAACAGTTGTCTCTTAAAATAATTATTATTTAGGTTTGTAAAGTATTCATTAAATGTGTGCCAAATTGCTTAAAAATCATAATAGACATTTAATGGGTGCTTTAAAACTGAAATAGAAATTACATTTGATTATAAGTAACTGTAGGTTTATAAAGCTATCATTATATGTCTATTAAGACTATTTAACTTAAGTGTTACATAATTAGAGAAGAGCCAGGATTTTAATTGCACATTTGCAAACTGCTAGCTAGCTTTACTAAATATTCATTTTATCCACTACTAAAAAGTGTGAGGTATGAAGATTTCATCTGTTTTCCTTAGGCACTTTTTTTTTTACTACACTCAATGGGAATAAATTATCTAACAAATGCATGTCAAGTGCAATAAAGAGACCTTACACAAAAAGATTTATATCAAATATCCATGTACAAAGATAGGATACATTTTATTTAACCATTCCCACAGCCCTTGATAAGCCAAGATACTCCCTTTCCCACCATTCATGTTGCTGATTAGTATTGGTGCTGCAACCAAATAGTTGAGGTTGAAAATAATTAGGATCAAATTATGATTCAGCCCTTACTGTCTCGGTCCTAAAAGACATCCCAAGTTGCCAATAAAAAAGAACATAATTTCTCATTAATTACTTCACTAAGCAGTTGCTTGTTATCACAGAAGTTAAGTGGGGATTAAAAGAGAGTAAATTACACTTTTATGCTTTGAAGTGCCAACTCATCTTGAAGTCAAGTTTGGTACACAAAATGCAAAGAGTCGCAAGATTGTAATTTGGTTGCAGGTTCAATTCAACAGATAAATAAAGTGCCTAAGAAAGTAGGCTTTTAGAGGCACTAAAACTCCTTTAGAAAATGTATCCACTTTTTAGTTCTTCAGTATATCTCCATTAGACACCTGAGGTTGCCTCTTGTAAACCTGAAGAAAGCAACATTTCGCTGAAAACATTTATATATCATTTCTTTTCTGAATGCTTTTCCCCCCAGAAGCATTTGCATTTAAACAAGCTTTTGATTTCTTTGGAATCCATCTGCCTACACTTACCCTACTTTTTACCCCTGAATAAACATCTCTCATGATGTATGTTGCTGCTCCACTTTTTAATTTTGTCCAAATCCATTTAAAGACACCATCATATGGAGACAGTTTGACCCATTTAAATGACAATATGGCACTAAGAACTTTAGTTTCTTTACATATTCTTAGCTACCGAAGCTAATCTTCTGTGTGAGGAAGTAGAATTCATTACTTACTTCATATTTTCAAATTTATTTTAAGAAAATAAATCAAGGTGAAGAGATATTTGATCCAATAAAATAATAGTACTAAATTTTTATGACAATACATTGGATTTTCTTCATTTCACCAGAATTCTCAAAATTCAATATAGACTAGATTTAACAAGTCCCTTATTGCTATTTTTTTTATTTGTTTTGGAGATTCTTTTCTAAATTGAATCAATCCAAGTAAAATAAGATTACAGCCCATATCTTTTTCTTCATCCAGATTCCCTTGTGTCATTTTTGTTGGATTCTCTTTGCCTTCATAAATGTCAGATTTAATGGAAGTAGAATGAACATTTTAGATATTTTTGAATAAGATATTTTCTTAGGAAAAAATCTCATCTATTGTTGTTTGTTATAGGTAACTTAATATTAAATATTTATATTTTTGCTTAAAATAAAAAAGTTAAACAGTCGGGAGCCGGGAGGTGGCGCAGGAGGTAAGGTGCCTGCTGCCTTGCCTAGGATGGACCACGGTTCGATCCCCCGGTTCCCATATGGTCCCCCGTGCCTGCCAGGAGCGACTTCTGAGCGCCTAGCCAGGAGTAACCCCTGAGCGTCACTGGGTGTGGCCCAAAAACCAAAAAAAAAAAAAAAAGTTAGTCAACCCTACATAAGACTAGCTGATTATTGGGGCCAGAGAGATACCACAGCAGTAGGGCATTTGCCTTGCAAGCGGCAGACACAAGACGTGTGTTGGTTCAAATCTTGGCATCCCATATGATTACCCATGCCTGCAATAATTATGCACAAAGACAGGAGCAAGTAATCCCTGAGCTCTACCTGCTGTGGCCCCAAAACCAAAAACCAAAATAAAAAAAAACAAAACAAAACAAAACAAAACAAAAAAACTAGCTGATTATGAAAGAAAACTTCTATCCAAGGAAATATATTTACCGATAATCATTTTGATTACAGTGGGGCTGCAAGTCACCATTTGTAACCACACTTTCACTTTCACTATTAATCTTATTTATTAGTACATAGATACTTTCATTATTTTATTCTTTTTATACAGTTATAGTCTCATTAACACCTTAATATCACAGAAGTTAAATAACAATGGAATAAGTTTCTTTGTAATTGTGTACCAATTCTCTGGAATGGAAAGAATTATAATCATCTGTCCAGGTATCTTTATGCTTTTATAAAACTGGTATTACTGAGACTTTTTGTTGTTGTTTTCATTTTTTTAAATTAAGGCACCAAGTATGAATTAGGCTTTAATTCTCAGAAAATCTGGGTTTACCATTTGGCTATATGAAAATGAAATTCTAATTACACTCTAAGAGACTGGAATCAAAAGAATAGTTTAGTGCTAGACATTTTTAGTTCTCAGGAGACAGTCTCATAATTATGATGAATTAATACAATGTTTTCATAAAAAATTGAATAAAAATATGAGGACATCATTTACCTATAGATTGTTTCAGTTCTTGCTCCATAGGAAAAAACATATTAGCCTTGACCACTATATCTAACAAGTCATGTATATTCTCTTCTAGAAATTCAGCAGCTGTTTTACTATTGAAAGTAAGGTTTGACTGCATCTGAGATGGATATATTTCACTTGCGCCTTTATCCAACTCATTAGAATTTGGTTTTGTGGATACAGTTTGACAGGCAATGTATTTTAAAGCTATAGGACATAATGAGTGAGAGGAGATATCTGTATAAAGTTAAATAGAATCTTTCAGCCCAGTGAGTTTTAGGAATGATTTCTTAGCTGTGAATGTTATTTACTCCTATAATGATACAAAGATATTCATTCTTTTTGAAGCAGTACATTGATATTCCTGGTGTTGAAAAAACAAGCCAAAAGGGAAGGAATTAAAGATGAGATTAAATAGCTTAGAAGCTACTTCTTATTAAGTATTTTGAAACTTTTTCTTTATAGTAACACAGAGATAAGTAAAGAAATAATTTCTAAAATATGACTTATTATCTAGCAGGAGGTTAGCATATTCACACAATTATATATATGTCTATATATACATATATATACAATATGTTTTTCAAAATGAAGCATTACTATTTCTTAAGCGATTCTTTGGATTCTTACTGATTACATATGGCTTATTTTTAATTTTTTATCCATATAAGTCATTATATGACTTAATGTCATGGAACTGTTTTTTCCTGTTTGAATTTCATAGTAGTTTTTTAGAGAACTGAGCTGTTTATGACGTTGATGTTGGGTGCCGAGGATAAGAGTTAAGCAACATTATTTCTCATATATACTTTTTTAAATGCATGTACTTTTGGTCCAAATATGAATGACTTGCAAAACTGTGGATGCTAGGGGCTAGAGTAATAGCATAGTGGGTAGGACATTTGTCTTGCATGCAGCCATCCTGGAACAGACCTGGGTTCAATTCTCACATGTCCCTCTAAGTGCCGGCTGCCAGTGTGGCCCCAAAACATAAATAAATAAATAAATAAATAAATAAATACATTTAAAAAAACTATGGATGCTATATTACACTATATTGTGTACAGACCTGGGAGTTGATTTGCTATTATATAATATTAACCTATGTTCAAAACAACTATCTAATCCTAGACAATTTTTCAAAAAAGTAGTAAGATTTATTCTTCTAACAGCTACACAAATTGGAAAAGAGATTCAAATGACCCTTTTATCACTACCCTCCATTACTGGGCAATGTAATGTTTTAAGTTTTCATTGTATTATTATTGTCTTTAGTTTCAGCATCATTTCATTGATAATTATTTCAATAGAACTGTATACCAATAAATTACATTTCTAAAATTACTAGTAAAATTGAACACATTTGGATCCTCTCTTAGTCACTTGAATGTGATTGTTTTTGACAGGGCTGTTAAGATTCCCTTTAAAGCTCATTTGGGCTTGCCTTTAAAGTTTGAGATAGTAATATCAAATTTACAAAATTATTTCAGAGACATTTCCCAAGAGCATTCTTTTATTCCTTTCCCTAAATGTTGCCAATATTTAGCATCTGATATAATAGATATTTATCTAAATAAGACATGACCACTTACACGATAATATTGAAGAAGTCATACATATTCAGATGTCACCATTTTCTCACTAATAAATACTAAGGTATTTATCAAAGACTTATGGATTAAGCAGTTTTCAGTGATTTGTTTAACAGGTGCCACTTCCTGTTCTGCAGAAACCCTGTATAATGTTCAAAATATTTCTTTAAAGTTCTTACTCTCTCTCCCAAATACTAAATTTTGAAATACAAGAATGTGTAAATAACTCTTTGTGACACCATAGTATTGCTTT
>PVKC010036466.1:0-13198 GCA_004027635.1 Crocidura indochinensis
TTTTCAACATAAACTAGATTGAAATTGGTAGTGCTCAAGAGAGAAAGAGTCTGCATCTTGCCTGACCTGGATGCCCTTGCCACACTAGAAGATGTGCTGGGAATCTCTTGACAAGCTAACTTGTGACTCCTCTATGACTCTCTATGTCTTCTGCATTTCTTTGTCTGTACATAGACAGTTTGAAATTATTTGTTTCTAGAACTATTACCTCTGTAGCTTGTTATAAGCTTTCTGAAATCAGAATTTGAGGTTAGTTTTCTCAGCACTGAGTATAAAGCTTGACTTCCTAGAAATGATCACTATGTGACACTAAGTGTTGATTCACTCAAGTGGACATATTCACACACACACACACACACACACACACAAAACTGATGTATGATTTCTTTAGACACATACCTATACATATCTGTGAATTTTGTATCTCTTATTGGTAAGTGATTGTAACGTGTTTTAGGAATAAAATCCTAGAATCTCTGCACTGACACAAATGACTATGAAACTAAATTTAGAAGATTATTGTAGATTTACAATGTGCTAAGCATTGTGCTAAGAACTGTGAGCTCACTGTCTTCTTTAATTCCATAGTAACCCTAAGAATTAATGCTACTGCCAGCAGTCTTAGATTACTGATGGATAAACTCAGACAACAAAAATTCAATAATGCAACAGAGTTGTGATTCTGACATCTGGCCTTGGAATGCACACTAACTTAATCTTGCCATGCCATTGCCTTCCTTTAGTCTCCTATTCATGACAGGAGGCTCATTTTTGCATGGAAGGTTCAAATAATAATATGAGAGAGGTGATAAAAAATGAGCAATAGTAATTGCTCAATTGCTCATTCCTTCAATCAAATGCCATAAATATAAAAATTATTTAAGCATGTGCATCCATTACTTATAATAGGAATGATGATTGACAGATTAAAGCAGGACTATGAGAGTCTTGATGATCTATGGTAAAGATTATTAAGTGGAAAAATTATATTTCAGGATTTGAAAGATAATACAGAAGATATTGCTTTGTATACAATCAGCCTCTTTTCTATCCCTGGCACTGTACATAGGCCCTTAAGCATTTCTAGAAGCTATTGCTATGCACAGAGCCTGAGTACTACAAGATGTCTAGTCATGCCCAAATCCTCACACCTCCATAAAAAGGAAATAAATTTACCTTCCAAAAGAATAGAGTCATAAAGAAACTGAAATGCATAAAATTTGCCTGTTTGAGTTTCCAAAGTATATATGCCTTTGGTATATTTCTGTATTTATCAAGCTAGAAAATACAAAGAAGTGTGTAGAAGAGAACAAAACAAATTTACCATGGTGGTACACTCGAGGTAATCTGTGAAAATTGGATACTTTCTCATGAACATCTTCATGGAACCATTCAAATATGCTTTAAACATGCCCTGAAATTGACAAACATCTTCATGGTTCCTAAAATCTGTTTCAAATTATTTTAGATAAGACATATTCCAGCATGTTGACTGTTTGATAGACTAAACATACAAATGATATATATATATATATATATATATATCACTAGTCTAGTAAGCTTCCAGAAAAGTCATTTAAGAACCAAATTAATCTAAAATAACCTCAAAACTGATTACTTTCATCTAATATACTACAAACAAAACATCAACCTTGCTGAGTCTGTGTTTGAGCGCCAAACAGGAAATAAAAATAATACTTCAGTTTCCAGGTCTGAAGAAACAGTGTGATGAAACCTTATCAGTGAACACGGGTCACTGTCCACAGTCTTTATTGGAAAACATTTTCTGAACTGAATCTAAACAATAAAGCTTAGCCCTATAAAAATAAATGCATTTTATCGTTATTCTTATAAATAAATACATTCTATATTCTTATTTCTAGAAAAGATATTATGTGGTAATTACAATGGAGATGTTGATAAGGGTCATTCATGAAGATAATTACTGATCAATGACCTCTTCTCCGAAGAGGGTAATTAAGAAAGATCCAACTGGTAGCCCTAGATCTGAAAGCTCCTTGGAAGAGTTGAATCTTCACGAGATTTAATCTAGACTCAGGGATCCTAGTCAAGAAAGTTTTAGTGGTTGCAGCTAGAGAGTGCACAAGACTAAATAAAGTAAGCATGAAGTCTGGAGTCCAATTTTCTGTTGTCCCATCTAGTAACCAGAGAAAAGTGAATGTAGGCAACTCTTAGACTGAATGTTCTGGCCATAGGCAAGTCAAATGTTTATATTTCTTGTTTATATATATGGACACATGAAAGTTCTTTTAACTTTGAGCAAACTGGTCCAGAACACATTTGAAATTAATAAGTTAGGAAGATACGAAGAAAGAGCTAATGAACAGATAGGGAGGCAATTCATTCTACAATCTGTCTAAAAACTTCAAGTACAAACCTACCAGGTTCCTTATATAATCATTATATATAAGAATTCAAATTTATTTTCCAGCGGAGAGCGCCAACACAGTTTCCTACTTCCACAAACTATGCAGTCGAGTTTCCCACATTTGGGGAATGCAATGGGTGAGCCTCGCCCTGGGGAAACCACCTTCGCGATCATGGTATCTCCCCTGCCAAGTACGTATAAGAATTCAATTTTAGAACCCTACTAAAACCTTAAGTACAACTTTGAAGTAGTAATAAAAATAAACAATTTTTTTCTGACCCATAACATCCTCAGGATGATCTTTCAAACAATTCCTCCTCAAATCTGTGCATTGCAATTGATGTGAGAAAGCACACAGTGCCCAGAGCACTGTTCCTTAGATGAATGCTCTCATTATACCACAGGGCTGGTGATCATAGGAATCAATGGAGAAAATAGTTTTGGAAAAGACCCAAGGTTTTAAATTGGAAAACTAGCAGTCTTTTTAACTGGAAGGAATGCTAATAAGAAAGAAGGAAAACAACAGAGCTGATACAAAACAGATAGCTCTCATATGGGCAGAATGACTTCCTAGAACTCAGTCAAGGCTGATACTTTCTCTTAGTTTTCAATGCTTGAGCTAATCTGAGGTTGCTAGTAGCATCCCATTACTGGAGAAACAGCATGGGAAGCAATGATCCTAAGGAATTATTGTAAATATAGTTTAATATTATTGGATGAAAGATCTCTTCATAATAGCTCTCCTACTAGAAATTTCACAAAGAAGGTAATTATTTTTAATTCGTATTTATTATTAATCAATATTATGAAATTTCTAAGGTTTTGCTTCACAACTCAACACTTTATTTTAATTGAGGAGTGATTAGTATGCCAAAAAGTTATATACATGTAATACATATGCCCTGACAATATACTATCAAATGACCACAATAATTAACATTGCAAATATAACAATCATTTCTAAGAGTTTTGTCCTGCAGCATCCCCTATCCCCAGTTTTTGCTTGTTTGTTTGTTTGTTTTGTTTTGCTTTATATGTATTCACCTTCTCTTAGGCCTCTCTTTGACTTTTTTTTTAAATTTTTATTGTTGCTGAAGTGCATTATACAAAATTATTTACGGTACATAGTGACAATGAATGAAGGGCACTCCCACCATCAATGTTGTCCTCCCTCCACTCCTGTTCCCACCATGTCAGTCATATCTCCCTCCTTTACCCTCCACCAGAATACTAGTGTAACTTTTCTCCACTTTACAGCTTGTTGTAGATTAGGTATCTATTCTGCTGTCATTGACTTTGGGTTTGGTGTTCCAGTCTGATCATTTTTTATTTTCACTACATGTTCATATGACTTGTCCTGATATCATCATTTCCCCCCCTCAATTTATGAGGCTGAATGATTCAATTTATGTGTTCTGTTGGAGATAAAAAGATTAAGGAAAAGAGAAGAAAATTTGACATCACCTACCAAAAAAAATGCACCCAGCCCCCCCAAAAATCACCAACTAATATCCACAAGAGTGAAACAGAAAGAAAAAAGTGGAACAAAAAAGAGAAGGAAAATAATATCAAAAACAAAACAAGAAAAAGGAATGCTGGAGTGGCAGAGTTTGGTGTTCTCACACTTTTTTTTTTTTTTGCATAGGCACAGTAAGTATTGGGGAAGGATGGAAATTCCTGTGGCCTAAGAGATTCAGGGTTTCTCCACTCTTGAAGCATACTGTCATGGGAACAACTACTGGCTCCATACATACTCATTGCCATATCCCAGGGTCTTTTTTTTTTTGTGTGTGTGGTGTCAGGAAACTTTCTTCTTAGTTGTGGATGAGAAAATCAGGCCACTGTAGCTAGCAATCTTGGTATTTGCGCGGGTCCTAGGACAAGGTCTAGGATAGTATCTACAGTTCTAGACCTACCCCCAGTCTTTAAAGATTTTTCTTAGATTCATAACTTCAGAAAGTTAGTAGGCCAGAATTTAGAATTTGAAGAAGAGAAGAGAGGCTACAGAAAAGATGCTACTGCTACTGACCTCTACTATCATAGAGATAGTTTTTACTGTCTAGAATATCTTCATAATATGCCTCTTTTGAGTCTTGGATTCCTTAATCACATGATCATTCAACTGGGAAAAATATCATTTTGTTAATTCCTGGAGTGTGTTTCTTGATACTACCAGATTTAAAGAGGCTTAAGATAAAGATATAGATGCTGCCAATCTGCCACTCTTGTAACCCCCACTGAAAGATAGTTTCACCAGAAATGAACTTAAAAGTTCCCATCATGTATGGGAACCTCTGTTCATTGTAATAATAACCAGGTTATGGAAACAACCCAACTAATAACAGATGAATAGATAAAGAAATAGTCACACATAAACTCTGTGGAACATTCTGCAGCTGTAAGAAATGAGGACACTACACACTTTGCAACAATTTGGGCAGAACTAGAGGGGATGATGCTAAATGAAATCAGTCAAAGGGTGAAGGAAAAATATAATATAGTCTTGATCATCTGTGGTATATTTAAAAATACAATAAGTGAATGGAAGATAGCAAATGATTACAAACCATTGGATTTCTATTACAAAACCAAGAGTGTCAATCAAGGGGGTAGTAGATGGGAGAGAGGTTATGAAGCAAACTTTTGTTTGTTTTTTGTTTTATTATGAATATTTTTTAATTAAGCACCATGGTTGCAAGGTTGTTCATAATAGTTTCTTTATAGATAAAGTTGTCCGTGATTGAATTACAGTCATACAATGTACAGCCTTCACCAGTGCGCATTTCCTGCCATCAATTTCAAATTTTCCTCTCACCCTCCCTGGTGCCCTCTTCCCTCCTCTCTTCCCTACTCTGCCTGCTTCTGGGGCAGGCATTTTACTGTACTCTACTCTCTCTCACTCTTTCTCACTCACTTTCTCTCTCTTTTTCCCTTCTCCCCCCTCTCTCCCTCTGTGTGTGTGAGTCTCTGTCTCCTCTGTTTCTCTCTTCTTTTTTGACAATGTGATTTGCACTATTGCAAATGCCAGGCATGTTCCTTTCATAGTAGACCCTTCTCTAATTGTACTCTTCATTCTTTCCTACCATCGATTGGTCCTCCTAATCCTCATCTCTATCGTCTCTAGAGATCATGCCCACACTGTCTTTTATATTCCTTATATCCCACAGATGAGTGAGATTATTCTATATTTAACCCTCTCCCTCTAATTTCACTCAATTTAATAATCTCCATATCCATCCATCCACATATAAGTAAACTTCATGACTTGATGAAGCAAACTTGAGCAAAACAGTGACCTTGTTAGGGGGTCTTAGAAACTTTAACAATATAAATGTCTCATCATGAGCTGGAAAAATAGATTTATGAGTTGAGGAATGTTTTGTATGATGAAGGTCCATGTTTATTCCCTGCCATGGCATAGCACCCTAAGCTTAGAACACAGAGTAACCCTCAAGTGCAAGATGTTGTCCAAGATACAAAACAAACAAAAGAAAATTCTTATCACACACAAAAATATAAACCTGGAAAAACTGGACTATAGTACATGTATTAAAGCACTTGCCTTTCATATAGAAGACCCTGGTTTCATTCACCACACTACAAATGGTTCCGTAAGAACCACCAGAACTGAACCCTGAGCACACACAGAGTCAGGAATAAGCTGGAGGCGTCCCAAAACAAATAAAGCATTCAAACACAAGAAAAATAATTTAACTATTTTCAGGACAAATATTAACCAGACATATTTGTCATGTAGATTTCGTATCATGTATATGTATCAGAAGATTATTTTGTACCCTTAAAACCTTAAAATGTTATAAATAAATATCACAAATTAAAAAGCAATGGCTAAGGGTATTGCCAGATGTAGCCCCAAACTAAACAAAACAAAAAGAGTGTTTAGTATATGTGTCTGAGTATAAGGAATGAAGGTGCATGTTTTAAACAAGATCAAAGAGGGTGCCAAAGACATGAGCAGAAGCAAAATGCAGTGAAGTCCTCAAGTCTTTAGATTTCAGTCAACAGATTGAATCGAGGAAGTTATATGAGGAGATGTGAGCTTTAAAATCCTGGGAGGAAAATGACTCTCTCGGAGCTAAGAGAATCTTCCATTGAACTAGAGGAATTGTGAGAAATTATAGCTGTCCTCCAGTTCGAATAGCTGTTAACGAAGCCTACCACCACCCCCTTTGAACCGTTCAAACCTGCACAGGCACCTTGAGGTCTCAGGGTGTCCACAGGGAAACAATGGTCACTTAGATCAACTCAGTCAAAAAACTACCCACAGGAATGAACGTCCATGAAGAATTCCAAAAGAGACCACAGGTGATGGATATTAGGTCTTAAGAACTTCTGATCATGAATTAACCCAAAATAACGAAAGGAATCAAAGGAATATACTAAGTTACTAAGTACTAAGTAGGTACAGAGGTCTATGCTGATTACTTAAAGAATTTTGGGGAGACTTATGAGAACTCTTAAGTATTAGTATTATGCTCTATAGACACGAAAACTAAGGTACCGAGAAGTCAGGTAACCTGTCCAAAATAACAGTATCAAATGCAAATCAAGCAGTCTGCGTGCTCCCCTGAAAAAAAATGTGTTATTCATTTGAAAATAAAATAAAATACTTAATAGGGATAAGATTAATATAGCAATATTAATAACATTAATAAAACAGTAAAATTGGTAGACTACAACAGACAGTGAGAGATTTGTAAACTGGGTTGACTAAAATAAAGTTTTATTAAAGAGAAGAAATTTTATGAAACTGTTAAATTCACATTAATGTATATGATGGTTTCCAACAATCTGACAATTAGTTTAATTATTCTGGTCCTATTACAATATATATTCCATTACAATGATATATACTATATATTATACATAAAGTATTTATGTATATGTATTTATACATATACTGTATATATTTTATGGGTGTTGATATACAGATTTATATATACTTTATATATACTTATCATATTTATACATATCATATTTATATATACTTTATCTGAGCAGATATTATGCCTCTCTTTCTCTCTCTGTCTTCTCTCTTTCCCTTATTTTTTTCTTCTAGACACTGTGGTCTGCACTATTGCCAATGAAGGGGTATCATGAACATCATTTTATCTCCCTTTAGCACCATTTTTGTCCAGAATGATCATTTTCAACTACCATTGTCACAGTGGTCCCTTCTCTGCCCTAACCACACTCCTCTACTACCGGTGGCAAACTTCCTACCATGGACTGGTCCTCCTGGCCTTCATCTCTAGATAATAATATAGATAATAATATCCTGTCTTTGGATATCATTACCATACTATATTTTAAATATATATCCCACAAATGTGTGAGATTATTTTATGTCTATCCCATTCCCTCTGATTAATTTCACTCAGCATAATAGTCTCCATATTCATCCACGTATAAGAAAATGTCATTACTTCGATTTTCCTAACAACTGCATAGTACCCTGTTGTGCAGATGTACTACAATTTCTTTATTCATTCGTCTGTTCTTAGGCACTTGTGTTGTTTCCATATTTTGGCTATTGTAAATAGTACTGTGATGAATATAGAAATGCAGGGCCCGGGAGATAGCATGGAGGTAAGGCGTTTGCCTTTCATGCAAAAGGTCATTGGTTCGAATCCCGGTGCCCCATATGGTCCCCCGTGCCTGCCAGGAGCAATTTCTGAGCATGGAGCCAGGAGTAACCCCTGAGCACTGCCGGGTGTGACCCAAAAACAAACAAACAAACAAAAAAAAAAAAAAAAAAAGAAATGCAGAGGACTTTTATGGTGTTTGGGGGTTTCTAGGTTATATCTCTAGGAGTGGTATTGTTGAATCATTTCTAGTTTTTTGAGGACTATCAAAATGAGTTTCTAGATCATTTCTAGCTTTTTGAGGACTATCCATATTGTTTTCCAAAATGGCTGGACAAGTTGGCATTTCCACTAACAGTGAGTGAGATTCTCTTTTGCCCCACATCCAGGCCAGCACTAGTTGTTCTTGTTCTTTGTGATATGTGCCAGTGTCTGTATTGTGAGATGGTACCTCATTGTTGTTTTGATTTGCATCTCCCTGATGTGAAGCATTTTTATATGCCTTTGGTTATCTATATTTCTTCTTTGAGAAAATGTCTGTATTTATTCTCCAATTTTTGGATGGGGTTAGATGTTATTGTCCTTGCTAAATTCTACCGTTGAAAGATAGGGGCACCACACCCAGAGTGCTCAGGAGTTGTATACAACTCCTGGATTTACTCTCATGAATTATTCCAAGGGTGCTCACGAGACCATATTTGATGCCAGGAATTGAATCCAGATCGGCCACTTGTAAGGCAAAAAAAGCCCTACCCAGTAGATAATTCCTTCATCCCTTAATAATTTTTTTAAACCTCATCTCTGGTTTGAACTAAAATCTTAAGTAAATGTTCTAAAATACTAATATTCACATGTCTCTTGGCACCATCTAGTGTCAAAGGAGTATTAATACATTCTTTTTCTAGTAATGGACATCCCAAATGAAAGATGCTAGAACCACTGCTTGGAAGTGGCTATAAATAGTTGCATGATCCTCTTACATAGTTCCCATTGATAACATGTGCTTTACACACACCCATACATGTGTCTAGTTCAATGGTCAGAACAAGTAGTAGGGACCCTGTGTGATTCACTTATGTTTACAAAATACCTAAAGCAAGATAGATGCTAAGTAAATTTGATTGGATAAAAGTAGAAATAGCTACACTCTGAAGCAAATACACTTCCATTTCAAGAAACAGATCTGAAGTGTTACAGCTCTTTTAGAATTTGTCCAGCAGGCCTTCTGGTCTCCACCAAAAGCCCCCCCCCCCAAAAAAAGAAGCAGATCTGATTCCAAAAATGATGACTCTAACAGAATTTCTTTACAAGGATTAGCCCAGAGTCTGCAGTGGTAAAATTATAGGTTGTCATTTCTCCTATAAGTATAATTACAACTTTGGGTATCTTGAACTTGGTAGCCTGGCTGTGTTGTTCCTATTGAGTGTTTTTTATTTGCAAATGTTTCCAATTTGTACAGTGAGCTACAACGAACTGTGCTAGAGGCATGTTCTGATAACCTTTTTTAACTAATTTGTTCATACTGGTCTCAGCATTCTTAATCTGAGTCCTGAGGGACAGCACATCCTGATTTAAGAAAGAACAAACCATCCTACTTGCTTGTATTTTATTTTTCAGATATGGGTATTGGTTTTTCAGTTGTAAATTGAACTGTCTCACAGTTTCAAGAAACTTCAGTAGAAATTGTTATCTTCATTTCTTGTGACAACTTGCCAGCAACTGCTCATAATGCAAAACATTTTCTACTTTTTTGATCAGAAAGTACTTGTTCTTACCGATAGTTTTAAAAAATTGAAAAAAGACAGTTGACAAAAGTCTCTCAGACGCAAAAACTGTCAGATTCATGAAATTCACAGAAAACTGTATAGACACTTATGAGGAGCAATGAAGGCAATTTCTTTTCTTTTCAACATTTCAGTTCACAGAACGATGGAAGCAAACCAAGAATCTAATTCTTCCCTGGTCTCAAACTGAAGGCTAAAAACTATCACCACTTGTTTTCCTAAACAAATGTACACAGACCACCACCTTGACCAGGAAGTGAGTTCTTCAGTGAGTTTAGACTCTACTATTAGCAGGATCAAGTAGTTATCAGAATATTTCAACAAATTTAGCTATTTTATAAAGTTGTCAAAAAATTCTAAACAAGGTTTTTAGTCTGAGCCATTTATTCATCTTTCATTCCTGATAGATAAAATACAAGATATTGTTTCCATCTATTTGTGTAGGATTCTTTTAAAACTGTAAATGTCCAATACATGTCAAGAATATCAGAAATTATGGTTGGGGGGAAAGAATATCGGAAGTACAAATGTATTCAAAATTTCAAGTTAGTAGTGCTGACTTGGGACTAGAGAGATAGTACGGAGTGGAGGCACTTGATTTGTGTGTAAACATCCTAGATTTGATCTCTAACTTCTCATATAGTTCTTCCAATCCCTGGTAGGAAAAATTCCTGAGCACGAATTCAATAATAAGCCCTGGGTACCACTAGGATGGCCCCCAAATCAAATTATATATATATCAAATATATACAGAAAATTTTATACCTTTTGGATTTAGTAATACCATTTCAGGTATTTATCCCAAGAACAAATGAGTAAAGAAAAAAGTTCTCCATATAAATTTTTTATATTAGTGAAGTTTTAGAAAAACCATTCATCATTAAAAGTAGTATAGAGGCTAAACAAAATGTGATACAGTCACAGAGATAAAGAATGATGTTATTAAAAAAAAAAACAAAGACTGTTGTGAATATTTTAAAGGAAACTTTTCACAATGTAAAAATGGGAAGAAAAATATTACCAGAAAGCTTATTTATTTACAACTGCAGATTTATAAAGCACAGCAAGATAGTCCATATATAACTATAAATATATTTAATGAAATATAAAATACAGCAATAACAGAGCATTGTTATCATGGGTAAATTGAGTATTTGGGGGGGGAGGAAGGTTCAAATACTTGTACAGCGATTTGAGTTTCCTCTTTGGAATTCAGATATTTGTTCAAGGAGCTTATATGTAATTGTAATCTAAAAAGTTACAATAAAAGTTACATCAATTTTTTAAATGAGCATCATGTGTTGGTTCTGCTCATAAGTCTGAATATAGAGACAGAAACATTCATTGTTCTTCTAAAATAATTATGACTTTGTAAGCAACTTGGCAGCTAGGACAGAAGTCACAGGAACCAGGCTAGTATCACTGATGTTTAAAAACCCATGATGGAGTCACATGACTCTACTTCAGCTTTCTTTCATAATAACTCATACTGCTATTGTCCTATAAATATTAGAAATGCACACATGGGGCCCGGGAGATAGCATGGAGGTAAGGCGTTTGCCTTTCATGCAAAAGGTCATCGGTTCGAATCCCGGTGCCCCTTATGGTCCCCCGTGCCTGCCAGGAGCAATTTCTGAACATGGAGCCAGGAGTAACCCCTGAGCACTGCCGGGTGTGACCCAAAAACAAAAAAACAAAAAAAAAAAAAAGAAGAAGAAGAAAAGAGAAAAAGATGAGTATACATGTCTTAGAAACCTAGAATGATTGTAGGAAAGACTGTTATCTGGAGCTTGGATACATTCAATTGATTTTTGGCAGGAGTTTTTTGTTCAAATATTTTAGGCATGTTGACACCACAATTAAAAATATTGTATTGTGGAGATGTGTCCATGTCTATGTGGTGTGAGTGTGTAGAAATGTGTGTGGGCCAATCTATGAGGATATACTTGTATATTGTGAGAAATAAATACAAAGAATATCAGAAGCAGAGCTACCATTTGTGAAGCTTTCTGTGGTAGTAAAGATTTAGAAAATCAAAGTACATTTTTTAAAAACATGAAATAGAAATTAAGACAGGAAAGAGAAAATAATGGAGTCAAGGAGGTTTGTGGGAATAGAGAGAAGTGAGGTTTGGTGATGAAAGTGAAAGAGAAAATGATTGAGAATAGTCAGAAAGTGACTGTTCATGTTTTGATGATTATTAGCTAAAACATTGGGAATTTGAATCCTCAAAATTAACATGGACAAGGACACCTATGATTTTTGTCTTATCCCCTTTAACAAGTAAGGTATATGTGAACATATGTCTATTTACATCTGCATAAAGCACAGGGTCAGAAATATGGGTGACTTAATACTAGAGTGCTTTGAAAATTTTTATTTTCAAGTGTAAATATAGATATATACATGTCTACATCCATATGTTTACTTAAGAAGCAAATTTTGAAAGATTGGATTAATAGTACAGTTAGTAAGATGCTTGCCTTGCATGCAGTAAACACGAATTTGATCCCCTGTTCTCCATGTCACCAAGAGTGACCCCTGAGCCCAGAGTTAGGAGTAAGCCCTGAACACCATCAAGTGTGGCCCCAAACAAACAAAACAACAACAAGAGTTTTGACTTGATCCCTCCCCCCCAAATTTTTTATTTATAGTTTGTTGCTGCATAAGAAAGGCATACTGAAGACATTCTCTTCAGTTTCCTGCTTCCATATCCTCTGTCTTTCAGAGGTTATTTAGCATGGAGTAAGGAAGCCATTGATGAATCAATGATCAGTCAGCCCAGCCTCACTAGTTCCTGGTACAGAGGGCAATTAATCCTCCAGACAGATTTTTCTAATCATTGACAAGAAGGTTGAGTCTGATTTCCCATGTTCCTCTTTCATGCTGATAGAAGAGGAAATGGACATTTCACTGAAACACGGTTTGGGTTTAGAAATCCTTCTAAAAAATATTATAATGCTATTTACCATTTACTTGGGCATGCTGCCACAGTCCATTGAAGAGTTAAAACTGGATGAATATCCAAGTAAATTCACTATCAAAATAAGTCTTTTTTTTTTTATGTAAGAGGAGTGTCTCTAAGTCAAACCTGGTTGTGATCAGGGCTTAATCCTGGCCTTGTGCATAGGAATCACTTTTGGCAGGGCTCAAGGGATTATCTATCATGACAGGAATCGAACTCACATACACACTGTACTATCTCTCAGGCCCAACATAAAGAGAAAGCTGTGTGGGGAGAAGGGCACTATTCATTAGTAAGGTGCACTTGTCTTCATAATCATTAAAGGATCATTATGAATCTCTGAACTCAAGCATAGCTTCTTTCATTATCACTGATCTCTAAGTATTTTTTCTCTTACAGCTAGAAGTCATCTCATTCATTTTTCCTTTGCTTTTTATTTTGGAATCACACCTAA
>PVKC010036467.1:0-13216 GCA_004027635.1 Crocidura indochinensis
AAAAAAACCAAATATGCATTTAATATGCATTTAAGTTTATTAGGTTTTTTGCAAAAGAAGACTAATAAAGGGGCTGGAGTGGTGGTGTGAGTCATAAGGGGTCTGCCTTGCATGTGCTAGCCTAGGATGGGCCCCCAGAGTCCCATATGACCCCCCCAAGCTAGGAGCGATTTCTGAGCATATAGCCATGCCCTTGAGACTCACTGGTGTGGCTGGAAAAAAAAGAAAGACTAATAAAAATTTAGTTTTCAAATATCACTGATTTGTAGATTATCCCAGAGATATTTTTCTTTTTTTACATTTGTCTTATAAATATGGGATTCAAAATTAAATTTCTTCTCCTGATTACTTTCTTTTTTTTTAATTTTTAAAATTTGCTTTTTTTTAAAATTACAAGTATTTTATGATTATATTTAAGGTACATAGGATAGTGAATTAGGGTAATTCCCACCACCAGTGTAGACCTCCCTTCAGCATGCCACTGTTCCCAGAATTACATCTCATGCTTCCACCCTTAACCCCCTGGACTGCTAGTGTAACAGGTCTCTTTTTGTGTATAGCTTGTTATAGTTTGGTTTTCTTTATTCTATTGTCATTGACTTTGGGTTGGATATTTAGGTCTGATCATTTTATTATTTATTTATTTATTTATTTATTTATTTATTTTGTGGTTTTTGGGTCACACCCGGCAGTGCTCAGGGGTTACTCCTGGCTCCATGCTCAGAAATTGCTCCTGGCAGGCACGGGGGACCATATGGGACACCGGGATTCGAACCGATGTCCTTTTGCATGAAAGGCAAACGCCTTACCTCCATGCTATCTCCCGGGCACCATTTTTATTATTTTCACTCAATGCTCATGAGACTGGCTTGCCTCTGGTACCATCCACTTGTTTTTTTCTCAGTTTGTAGGAAAACAGAAATATGAGGAAGAACAAGATGATTCATGTTCTATGATTCTGGTAAATAAAATAAAAACAAAAAAAACCTAAACAAACAAAAGAAGTAAGTGTACAGGAGAGCCTGTCTAGAAGCTATAAATATAAATTTAAAAGAAGAAATAAAGAAAAAGGAAAAGAAAAGAAGGGGGGCTGGTGTAGCAGGGTTTTTGTTGTTGTTTGATTGGTTGGTTGGTTTGTTTTGGTTTTATTTTTCATTTATTTTATTTATTTATTTATTTTTTGCATAGGCACAGTAAATATTGGGGAAATTAGAAAGGAAATTCCCTTGGCCTAAGAAATACAGGGTGTCTACACCTTTTGTCATGAGACCAAATACAGGCTCCGGACATATTCATTGTCGAACCCCAGAGTTTTTCTTTATGGTGCCAGTAAATATGGTTGACAAAGTCATTCCTCTGTAATTAGAGTTCCTGATTGCTTTCTAAGAATATGTTCTTAATACAAACAAGAAAATTGAGATACAAACCATTCCTGTGTCCTGAACCCAAAAACCAAATAATCACTTATAACGAATAGGTTTTCCTCCAGAGTGACTTTGTTCCCTCTTCTCTCCCCTTTTCCTCCTCTTAAGGACAATTGAAAATAGGAGTTTTCATCTCACCCTTGAGGGAGCTCATGCAACATCCACTGACTAAGACAAGAAGTGTCACCAAAACTCCTACAAAAGGTTGCACTGTCAGTAAGGAGTTGTTTGTACTGAGGCTTCATTGAAGGTGCCAGCAGCAGTGATTAAAACAGAAAGACAGACCCTCAAGGAGTAGTACAGCCATGGGGCCCTATGATCTAAAAAGAATTCAGTTGTGTTCTTTTAAACCAGGAGGTCAGCCTAGTCCCAAGCTGTAAGAAACCAAGGAAATCCCGTGTCTGAGTCTGCTTGGTGTTAGATGGTGCCTTCACGTTTCTTCCCATGGGCTGCCTGAGTTGTGTGGTCTGTGAATGGTATTATGCAAACCATACCATTGAGCAAATCATTGGACAAACCAAAGTGCCTTAAATAAACACTGATCCTTGTAGAGAAATTAACCTCATGAATCTCTCTCCTCTTTGAACATAAAAGTAAAAAAAAAAAAAATAACAAGCTTAAACGGCAGCAGTAAGCTGGCTACATGCAAGCAAAATGTCCTACCCACTGTACTATCTTTCTTGCTCTCATTTTCACTTTTTTTTTTAAATTTTTATTGAGAACAACGTGAATTACAAGTATTTCAGACACATAGTGACAATGAATTAAGGTCATTCCCACCACTGGTACTAACTTACCTCCACTAGAGTTCCCAGCATGTACCCCATACCTCCACCCATAGCCCCCTGGACTGCTAGTGGAACAGGTCTATTTTGTCTTTATCTTGTTATGATTTGGCTCTCGTTTGTATTGTCATTTTCTTTGGCTTGGGTATTAAGATCTGACCATTTTTTATTTCCACTCAATGCTCCTGAGACCATTTGGCCCCTTGGTCCCATCCACTTTTTTTTTTCTTTTTCAATTTGTAGGAGGATATAAAAATATGAGGCAGAACAAGATGATACATGTTCTATGGTTCTGTGAAAAAGGTGGAAGCCCCTATCTAGAAGCTATAAATAAAATTAATAAAAGAAAAATAAATAGGGCCCGGGAGATAGCATGGAGGTAAGGTGTTTGCCTTTCATGCAAAAGGTCATCGGTTCGAAACCCGGTGCCCCATATGGTCCCCTGTGCCTGCCGGGAGCAATTTCTGAGCATGGAGCCAGGAGTAACTCCTGAGCACTGCTGGGTGTGACTCCCCCCCAAAAATAAATAAATAAATAAATAAATAAAATAAAAAGAGGGAAATGTGGAAGGTTTATTTTATTTTATTTTATTTTTTCATAGGCACAGTAAACATTGGAGAAGTTAGAAAAAAATTCCCTTGGTGTAAGAGGTACAGGGTGTCTCTACCCATGAAGTATACTTTCATCAGACCGACTACATGCTCTTGGCATGTTAGTTGTAAAACCCCAAGGTCTTTCTTTTGGTCCCAGGAAAAGTTCTGTCAGTTGCGGTTGTTGTAGTCAGTCTTCTGTAATTAGAGATCTTGGTTTTTGCACAGATCCTAGGACAGAGCAACTTCAGATTTCATCTCACCATTTAGGTAGTGAGGTTGGGCAACCTTCCCTTAGATCAAGTTACTGCTGTTTTCTTGTCATTAGGATGTCATATAAACCTACCCTGGAGCAATTTGGTGCCAGAGGGATTAGAGCCTCCCCCAGGGGGAGTTTGATTCCTGGTGCTGGTATAGGAAACTGCTAGTTCTAAGTTTGGGATCCAGGGTTTGGGATTGGACAGTTGATGTTCGATTAATTAAGGTCTAATTGAAGTACCCATGACAAATGTTCAAAGTGGGAGGTGCCCCTGCATTATAAAATGTATAGGTTTTTATACCTATTAAATAAGAACTTCTTTCTGTACATAAGATTTTTCCATTTTAGTGTACCTATGGGTCTCTGTAGCTGCTGTCCCTGCCCTCCTTGACTCAGTCTCTTGGGAATATGCTCAGTGCTACACATTTCTTTTCCCTTCAATCTCCTGTATGCTGTCATCTAACATTCTGGAACAAGTGGATTTCGTTGAACATTTATATCCCCATAATCCACCTCCTTAAATGGAGCCCAGTTTAGAGCCAGTCAGCTCAATGAAAAGTTGCAGAATTCAGGGCCAGCGAAAGCAGAGCAGAAAGGGCATCTGCTTTGCACACAGCCTACCCAGATTTGATCTTTGGCATCCCATATGGTCTCCAGAGCACCTCCGAGAATAATTTCTGAGCACAAAGCCAGATGTAACCCCTGAGCACCACAGGGTATGGCCAGTTGTGGAACAAAAACAAACAAAAAAGAAAGTTGCAGAATTCAGAAAAGGATGGAGGAGGGGCAGGCAGGGAGGGAGCAATGTTTTCATTATGTTCAAATGATCTGAAAATGAAGAACTTAGAAATGGTCACTTGTGAAGACAATTTGCGTTTAGTCAGAGTTTCTCAGCCAGCTCTCAAGTCTCCTTGAGCTGAGCAGCACATGCAATGCCTGAACAAAGACCATAAAGTGGGAAGCGACAGTTGATCTCTGCTGAATCTGGCAGGTCAACTGGCTTTGTGAGTCAGCACCCAGTGTTCAGCACTGCTGCCCCTGAGGATATCACTTCCTGTGATGTTTTTGGCCCAGAACCTTCCAGAGAATCTATCATCTCTGAAAGCTGGTAGAAATTGAAGCAGTTTTGGGGTGGTACTAGGAATGGGCTCATGGTCTCGCTTATCTGGAAAATACCTCAAAGTCTGCTGCTTCTACATCTCAGGGAACATTTTTATGGGAGAAGAGGCGCACTGTTGGGAGATGTCACTCCTCTTTCCTCCTTTCAGATTAGTGATCATAAGGGTCTGCTGAGCCTTCTAAGGCCTTTCTGGATGGAACTTAGAACACTCCCTTTCCATGGCCAGAATTTGTTTTCCATTTGTTGGCCCTTCCATTAAAAAAAAAAAAGCACTTTCCTGGATGTATAGATAGCTTGTTAGAAGTTAGTGTTCTGTGGAGGAAAGGAAGAAGGCTAGCATCTCATCCTCACAGCTCTCCAACCTTTCCTCTATCAGATGGTTCATTATCTGTTTCAGCTCATGCATGCATTCTCCCTCTCTCTCTGTCTGTCTCTCTCTTTCTCTCTGTCTCTGTGTGATTCTCTCTTTCTCTCCCCCCACCCCCTCCCCAAGTCTCCTCAGACTTGTAACTTGCCTCATTGTCTTTATCTGGTAGATTTGCTGTCCATTGCTTAGGTTCCAGTTCGTACCCATTCTAATACTGCTGAGGGCTTCTTTATCCTCCCCACCATCCTTTCCCTGAACCCCTTAAGTCTGCTTCTCTTCTGAAATTAAGAGTAGAGTCTCCAGTGGCAAGCACACTAGTTTTTCAGTAACAATTGATGTGGACGATCATGGGGTCAAAGGAATGTGCAGTCAAGTGGATGCCAGTGAGAGGCATTTTCTCTGAGAGTTCAGATGCCTGAGCCATGCCTGCATCTGGATCTACAGAGTGCTTGCACACAGCCCGCCCGGGGCTTGTGGGTAGTTTACCTGGTTGACCTGGGCTCCACTGTATTCTATGTGGTGTGGTGACTGCTGAGGAGTCTGATTGTTCTTAGAAGAGGACAGTGTCCCTCTGTGTACATTAACTCTTTAGTTCAAAGAACACTCCCTCCTTAGGGATACACACTGGGCCCTTCCTAGGGGTCAACCTGATTGTGAGTGGGTGGAAATGCCCCCATCTCATTCTCTGACTCTTGTGAGGACAGGGACTGGGAGAGGCCAGCAATAGTGGACAGACCCGACTTTGTGTTGACAGCTTGTCAGAATTCCTTGGCTTCAGAAGCCCATTAACACAGTCCCTGCCCTTGTCCTCTGTGAGGCCTTTAGATTGCAGGTGCTGCTCTGGGATCTTGACTGGCTCATTCTAGGCTCAAGACCCCGGGTCCCATTTGCTGGGATCCAGTTCCCTAAGTCCCTGTAGACAGCCCTTGTGTGACCTCAACTTTGAGAGCTACCATGGACCTTCAATTCACATCCTCTCATCTCTGCACACTAGTCTCTCACCCCACTTGCTTCTCATACCTTCAAGCTGACACAATCTCTTCCGAGTTTAAGAGAAATTTGAGAAAGAGTGTTGAAGTGGTTCTGGATTCAGAACCAGTCGTCTGATAGAGATTTTCATCTTATGGATTGACTTGGTGTTTGGATGATTTAGTTTCTCATCTTTTAGCTGTGTAACAGAGATAATTCTCAAATTCAGTGAGTCATTCTAGCTAATTTGATTACAAGTATATATATTTTCTTTTTGTTTGTTTGGAGGCCACATCTAGTGAAACTCCTTCTTGCCCTCAGGAATCACTCTTGGTAGTAATTGGGAAAAATATGGGATGTCGGGATTAAACCTGGGTTAACTTCACACAAGGCAAATGCCCTACCTGTTATATTGTATTGCTCAGGCTCCATTTTCTAATGGTTTTGTAATAATTTGCAGGCTTCATTTTATTGTTACTATTAAATTTTGATTGTAGGATATTTCAGATATATTTTTTAACTTTTCCCTGCATGCTGTTTTTCCAATTGAAGACTTTTTGGATCACCTAGAGCAGTGATGCACCTTTTTGAGCTCGACTGCCCAAACTGCCACACAATGCCCGGTCCTCTCAATGGCCAGTCCGGCCCTGTTGCCAGGTGAGCTGCAAAGCAGACACCAGCACACTCACCTCCCGCTGCCCGTGTATCTTAATTGCGGACCTTCCTCGTGCCAGCTGCAAGGCCTTAGAGTGCCACTGGTGGCATGCGTGCCGTAGGTTGGCCATCAAGGACCTAGAGAATCTAGGTGACATAGCTTTGTTCATTATCAAAGTTTGATGAAGTTAATAGGAAATGTACTGCCTTTGAGTTTTTACTATTAGACTTTGGGTAGCATTTTATTCTGAAAAATAAGAATGTGGAGCTTGGAACCTATTCTTTCTTTGCCTTTCTACACTTATATATTAACTTATTAAGTGTCCCAAGTGATTCTGAGATTATCTGGGGTCACAGTTTACAAAAAAACTTGTACTAGATTTGTTGCTCCATTTGTGGGGTTCCGTTTACTCCTTTGTTGGGTATTTGTGTATCCTCAAAGAGCTCCCAGAATGAGAAATTGATTCCCATTCCCTTGTCCCTTTTGGGGGGAGATCTTGGTAATAATTATCCGAAGCAAATAATCCACACAGACAGGAGAGTTAAGGGGTAAAAGTTTGGGCGAAGTGAGTCCTTTGTTGGCCTGCTGCACGCTGCAAAAAACACCTGGAGCCAGCCATCAAACTCTCCAAAAGACTCCGAACACCTCGCTCCCAAACTATTTGGCTCTCAATAGCGCCCCCACCGGTAAGGTCAAGGTGGGACAACAGGCAAACAATAATCTTTTTTTTGTTTGTTTGTTTGTTTTTGTTTTTTTTTGTTTTTGGGTCACACCCGGCAGCGCTCAGGGGTTATTCCTGGCTCCATGCTCAGAAATTGCTCCTGGCAGGTGCGGGGGACCATATGGGTACCGGGATTCGAACCGATGACCTTTTGCATGAAAGGCAAACGCCTTACCTCCATGCTATCTCCCGGGCCCCGCAAACAATAATCTTATGGAAAGAAATATTTTCATATACCACATAGATTCACTATTTTAAAAAAGTAAAAACCCTATGGTGTTCTGGTACAGAAACGGTCTCTTTCCACTCAAAGACTACAGGACTCCTCTCCTCATATAAGATTAGAGGACAGAATCCCAGATATTAAAACCTGAACCCTTGAGCTGCTCTATGCTTACAGGGAATGAGTTTTCCTCACAACCCCTCTGCAGGTATTACCTCCCTGTTTATATTGAGCACCAGCATTGTATCACATCAATTTCAAAGGGATTAATGCATTTGCTTGTGGTTACTTCTTTATGGAGGGTGGAACCAGAATTCAAATACATTTGTTTGATTTCAAAGTTCACGCTTTGGGCAATACAAAAGGTCTGTTTTTTGCTTCCTCTTCAGCTCAGTACCCTGTGAGAGTTCTGAGCAGCTGTGCCACTTGTCATTTAAATAGGACACTAGAAAAAGTGACCAGCATGCCACCACCACAGAAGAGTTGATACATCAGGGGCCTTCCTGTTTGGGTTCTTGGGAAGTTAGGATATTGACACATGGAAATAGGCAAGAGTTCACAGGAGCATGTAATTAAATGCACAAGAGGCCAAACACACATGTGCAGAGGCTCCTGCAGCCCGTGGAATATGTTACATAGAAAAACATGCTATACAATCATTGCAACTTCAATGACAGGATGTAGGGAGCAGAATTATGCCTGTATTATAGAGGTAGAAGTGGATTGTTTCTGGGGAGCCTGGTGGACACCCAATATGGTGCCTTAGTGTTCTTTCAAAGAGGGCATTGCAGTTGGCATGTAAGTGGCTTAGACTATTCTTCCTTTCTCACCTTGCTTGGAGAAACAACTCTGTGCAGCTCCCAATTCTGGTGCTTGGGGTTGGGGCTCTCAAAAGGCTGACCCAGCCCAGCCATTGTTCAGCTGAGGAAATGCCTCGCGTTCTGGGCCTATTTGCTGTCCCAGTGAGTTATCTGAATTGGCTGCAGTTACCCCATTGTTTCCTACATTTCCCCCTTATTTGTAACCCCTCCATACCTACTGATTTTCTTTTCTGAGATTATCCCTAAGAAGGCTCATTACCATGCTGCAAGTGTCCCAGAGTCTGAAACTGGCCTTTCTTTAGGTCTTTCCTACCACCCTTTTGAATATTTAGGGCATTGCGACAGCAATGTGTACCGTGATAGTAAGACTGCGTGTAAAGTGGACTTTGGTTTCCTTCCTGTTCCATTTGGTCCACACCCAGATCTGCTTCTCATCCTCCTTCCCACCAGCTTTTATTCCCAGTCCCCTCTGAGAAAGGAGCCTTGGTGACAGTGCTTCTCAGACACGTTGCTCCTCACACATCCTTCCTGTGGCTCCCTTTGTGGCTCTATCCCCAAACCTTAGTGAGTGATCAGGTTCACTCCAATGTCTTCCTGTGTAGACCCTTCACAGTTTCAGTTTTTCACCTTTGCCTGGGTTCCTTTTCCCTTTGCTGTGCCTCCCTGTTACTTGGGAACCAGCCCTTTATATTTCTTGCAGATTCATCTTTAGCCACCCCTGACCCCATAAGTGGTGGTCCCAGGGGGACTATGCAGAGGGCGGAGATAGAGGGTGTTGGCTAGCAAGGGGACTGGTGTTGACAGGCTTCTGTGAAGGTGGCTTTTCTCCCTCTCACAAAATTGTGGTTTAGGTCCACAGTCACTCAGGTGACACATGGCATCTCTCCCCTGTAAAGCACTTCTGAGACTGAGATCTGAACTTTAGGAACCTTATTCACATTCTAAATGTGGGTGGCAACACACATTGCTATTATTTATGCCATCACAGAGCCAAAGCAATGGTGCAGAGGTCAAGGCATTTGATTTGCATTATTCTGACTCCAATTTGATCTTTGGTGTGACTGCGGTCCCCACCTCTTCATCTCCCCTCCCCCACTTCATCATGATAAATCCTTGGGGGTGCAGAACAGAACTAAGTGTAGTCCACCAAGTGTAGCCCCCAAACAAAATTAGAACTAGGGCTCCATAGTGATGTCTGTTTATTTTCCTGACCTCCTGACACACTGTCAACTGATTTTTTTTCTTTTAACTGAATGACAGTAAGGCTGGGATGAGAAGGTTCGAGTGAAAGGGTTACCCTGGACAGCCCTGTCACATGTCCGTTTTCTTCTATACAAGGCACTCTGGGTCATCACTGTGCTTTTCTGGGGTCTTCTTGTCCTGTTTGAACAAATCCCTATTCAGACTTTCCTGGCCTGACTGAACAACTGCACATACGTACTTGACTGTATCCCTAGGTCTTATCTCTGGCTTCAAGTATTTGGGGGATCTAGAAGCCTGGCCAGTGAGTTACAAATTAGGATTCATCCAGAGTGAATATGCAGGCTACCTACAGAGCAGAACTGACAAAGGAAAAAGAGAAGAAAGACAGAAGTGAGGAAGAGCATGGAGAAGAGGCAGGCCAGGAATAGAGAGGGGATTTTGCTCTGTGGCTTCTGGTCTGCAAAGTGTTTTGAAGCTTAACCATCTCCAAACTTAGAGTCTCTGCAGAAAGACTCAAAGTTTTTATCACTTGAGCAGCATTTTCAGCAGTGAGTTTTCAACAGCATGGTCAAGCGTGAGCGACCTGACTATAAACCAAAACATCCCCATTTCTGGGGATGTTGTTACTTGATAGCTATTCGGCAACAGTCTGGGTTCAACTTTTCTCTGGTTGCAGCAAACCTGCAGTGGACAGCTTGGACCCTGGATAGTCGGGTTATTGTTTGCTGCAGCAGATTGTTGAGTAAGTGCCCAAGGCAGAACACAAGAGAGCATTGAGCCTCTTGGGGGATGATTTTTGAAACACAACACAAATGAAACTGGGGGACAAGTGATAAGGGCTCATAGACGTTTGAAACTCAGGAGAGAATCTCTGGTCAACTGTTCAACTGTTCCACTTCCCTCCCGCCTCTCCTTTTACCTAGATACTTCTGATACTGTTTAAAACACAAACACACACACACACACACACACACACACACACACACACAAAACACCTGGGCGCTCCTCATTTTGAGTACTGAGTCAGTACTGAGGACTGAGATGACCTTTGTTCATTGCTCGCTATTTAGCAATTACTTTCTACAGATCTGCCCTGTAAAGAACTCACCAAGACCCCTGTGACACAGCAGGATACCCAGCTGATGGACCCTTGGCCCTGAACTCAATCAGATTCTGATGTTTAGTGCAGAGTCCAGGTGAGGGGGAACTGACTGGCTCTTGCGGAGCCATTGAGGGTAAATGTGATAGGACTTTCTGGGGCTTGTGGTGTGGGGAACAAGGTGTGCAAGAAGTCACAGGAGACCATTGGGTCATGGTGGGAGCTTGGTTTTTCCTCTGGAAGGCACAGAACATGCTTCTCCATCCAAGAGTTGAAATCCCAGTTTGTCCTCTGTTGGTGTTTGTGGAAACTCTTCTGGAAAGTGATCAGCTTAGAATGTGGCCCTGCATGATTGCTGCTCTGAGAGCCAAATGAAGCAAGATAGAAGTTTCCCACAACCCGGAGCTTATGCTGGAGCTTGGGGAGACACCGAGAGGAGGGGAAGCCTGGAAGTCAGCAGCAGGCAGGTAGCATGATTCAGGGCAGCTGCACCCTCAACTGGAATGCTGTGGGGACTGAGTGGGGGGAGGGAGGAGAGGGAAAGAGAAAGAGGAGTGTATATGGTTGGCTGTGTGAGACTGGGGACCTTCAAAGCAATGCCCAGGAGGCAAGGGGGCTTTCGAACAGTGCTTGGGAGGCCCCATGTCATTCCCCATGATTCTCAGCCATTGGATATTGGCATGCTTTTGTCAGGTGATGCACTCCAGGCAGGCCTGTAGTGCTGGGATCAGACTCTGGACCTTATGCATGGACAGCAGGTAGCCCTGAGCTTGCTGTCCAGTGTGGGTGGTGATTGGGAACAGAGCACTATTCTCCCAGGTCTGGATTTGAGTTGCCCATTTGGGCAGGGACTTTTCCCCAAGCGGGGAAGGGGAGGCCTCAACCCAGCTTTTCAGGTTTGAAACTCCAGGGTGCAGCTTGGGGCTCTGCAGTAGTAGTACTTTCTTGCAGGTAGGAGATTCTGGGCTTGACCCCCACCCCTAAGTACCACAAGACTGAAACACCCACTACCACCACAACAAACAGTTGATTTCCAGGATGCAGTAGCCATTTGAGAAATGTCACTGGAGCTGAAGACAGAAGATTGTGGGAGGTCAGGCTCCGAAATAGAAACCTGCAAGTCAGGGCTTGCTCAAGGCTAGGTAATGCTCATGCTACACAAGGATGACCGAAGCCTTGGCAGGAACTGTCCTTCTACCATCTGCCTGTGTGTACCTCCTCTCTGGTCCCTTCATCTTTATAAATACAGCCCAATTCACAGAGAAAGCTGCACCAAACACACTGGGCACTTGCTGGAGAACAGGGGTTGGCACTTCAATCTCCTGCACCCTCCCTCGTCCATTTGAAGGCTATTTGAAAAAGGCTACAATGACTCCTTTTTCAGTCCTACTTCTTCCAGTTATCACCTGTGTTTCTGAAAACTAAGGTTCTCTAAGGGGAAATTTAAAGCTACCTCACAGTGCAGAGAGCATTAAAAATTCTTGGCGTCAAGGATTTCTCTTTGTTCCTGTTACTCGTGCTGCCAGTTCATGCTTCTTTAGAGCCTGGAGCAAATGGACCTTCCATCTCTCACAGTGGTTGAGGTTTGACAGGTGGGAGGGTTTGGCTTATACCTGGCAGTGCCCAGGGGCAACTCCCAAATTCTGTGGTTAGAGGTTCATGCCTAACTGTAGTACCCAGGAGGATCAATCATGCAAGGCCTCCTCCTATCTCTCCAGCCCTTCTCTTGCAATCTTAATACTGGCCTGTCTGATTGGTCCAAGAATATTTGTTCTATCCAAGTTGGATTTGGAGCCCAAGTCACTTCTAGACTCAGACTTAGGTATACATGTGATGCAGTTGCTAAGAGGGTGTGGCAGTAATGACCAAAGGAAAGTTCTGTCTGGAGAGAGATTTGTGTCTCCCCTTTCTGCATTTGGAGGGATGCATACCCCCCAGGTGGTTCTCAACCCTTTGCGCTGGGC
The DNA here is from genome assembly GCA_004027635.1 of Crocidura indochinensis. Lineage (NCBI taxonomy): Eukaryota > Metazoa > Chordata > Mammalia > Eulipotyphla > Soricidae > Crocidura > Crocidura indochinensis. The sequence continues at coordinate 12,201 of PVKC010036467.1, forward strand.
TTTTCTCAAGGATAGATTGACAGATGGGGCCCTTGCTGCTTCCTTGCTTCACTCTCTCTGCACAGAGCCCCACACTCCACAATGTAGGGGAAGGCCTGGATCAGGTCTGTGCTGAGTGCAGGGGCATGTGGAGGTCTCTGTCTGTGAAGATGCTGCGTGTGCAAGTCTAGAGTGCCTCTGTCCTGGGCGGATGTGGGAAGAGAGCGTTGGCCGCCTTCCCAGGGAGGTGGAAGTGAGGTCATGGGTTGTTGTGTTGACGATTGATTCCTCAATACCTAGAAAGTTTCTTGGCACAAACAGGCATCTGAGCAGTATTTATTCAACAAATGCAGGGAAACAAAGCAGTGGACAGCAAAGCCTTCCCAGTGTCCTAGAGAATCAGGATGAAAATGGCACAGGGCAGTTGATCTCAAGTCACAGAGTAGCACTGGGCTGCCTACCCTGCAGCCTCCAACAGTTCTCCTTCATATCTTCCCTTTCCTCATTAAGGGAGGGATTTTACTTACTGCCTTTTCTCTCTTAAGCAGAGCCATACACAAAATGCTGCCCTCTCCCTTATATACTTTGTTCAATACTAATGGTCCAGTTTGCTCTTTGCTTGGAAAGTTCTTCCAAGTGGCAAGCCCTGTGTATTTGTTTCTTCATTAATTTAGGGGTTTGGGCCACACCCAATAATGCTCAGAGTTAGTCCTCAGGGGTGACTCCTGGCAGTGCTCTAAAGACCCCGATTTGAACCCAGACTAGCAAGACTCATCTCTCTAATCTTGCGAGCCCTGCTTATTTTGTTTGCTTTTTGTTTTGTTTTTGGGCCACACCCAGTGTTGCTCAGGGATTACTCCTGGCTCTGCACTCAGAAATCGCTCCTGGCTTGGAGGACCATATGGGACACTGGGAGTTTGAACCGTGGTCCGCCCTAGGCTAGCGCAGGCAAGGCAGACACCGTACAACTTGTGCCACCACTCTGGCCCATCAAGCCCTTTTTCTTTCTTTTTCTTTTTTTTTTTTTTTTTTTTTTT
>PVKC010036468.1:0-13218 GCA_004027635.1 Crocidura indochinensis
AAAAAAAAAAAGGAAAAAACAAAAAACCTAATTTAGGTTGTTTTTCAAACTGGAGGTTATTACATTTGGAAATGGCTTGAAAGCCTTCTAATTCAATCTCCCCTCTCTTTTTTTTTTTTTTTTCTATTTTTGAACCATACCTGGAGGTACTCAGGGAGATTACTCCTGGCTTTGCAATCAGATATTACTCCTGGAAGGTTCTGGGAACCATATGGGATGCCAGGGATCCAACTTGGGCCATCCATGTGCACAATAGCCCCCCCACTGCCCCCAATCTCCCACTATCATCATCATCATCATCTGAATTAATTAAATATCATCATTTTTCCCTTCTTATATGGAACACAGAATGACTCTGGGTGCCATGGGGATGACACTTGCATATGGGATAGTGCTGAGGATAGAACTGTCTTGAAGCCTACAGGAACTTGACTAAAAGCCATCCACACAATCACACCTCAGCCTCTCATTTCAAAGGTGTGAATTTCAAACCTTCTGCTTCCTTCCTTCCTTTCTTCCTTCCTTCCTTCCTTCCCTCCCTCCTTCTCTTCCTTCTTTCCTTCCTTCCTTCCTTCCTCCCTCCATCCCTTCCCTCCTTTCCATCCTTTCTTTTTTCCTTCCTTCCTTTCTCCCTCCCTCCTTCCCTTCCCTCCTTTCCTTCCATCTTTTCTTCCTTTTACTTCCTTCCTTCTTCCATCCCTCCTTCCCTTTCCTCCTTTCCTTCCTTCCTTCCTTTCTTTCTTCCTTCCTCCCTCTACCCCTTCCCTCCTTTCCTTCCTTCCTTTCTCCCTCCCTCCTTTCCTTCCTTTTTTCCTTCCTTCCTTCCATCGTTCTTTCCATATTTCCTTCCTTTTTCCTTCCTTCCTTCTTCCCTCCCTCCCTCCCTCCTTCCCTTCTCTCCTTTCCTTCCTTCCTCCTTCCTTCCTTTCTCTACTCCTTTCCTTCCTTCCTTTGTTCCTTCCTTCCCTCCTTTCCTTCCTTCCTTTTTTCCTTCCATCTTTCCTTCGTTTTTCCTTCCTTCCTCCCTCCCTCCTTCCCTTCCCTCCTTTCCTCCATCCTTCCTCCTCTCCCTCCCTCTGTGCCTTCCCTCCTTTCCTTCCTTCCTTCCACCTTTCTTCCTTTTTCCTTCCTTCTTTCCTTCCTCCCTCCCTCCATCCCTTCATCCTTCCCTTCCTTCCTTTCTTCCCTCCTTCCCTCCTTCCCTTCCCTCTTTTCCTCCCTCCCTCCTTCCGTTCCTTCCTTCCTTCCTTTCTTCCTTCCTTCCTTCCTTTCTTCCTCTCGATCTCAGTAGAGAAGCTCATATGTACTGTGAACTAAGTCTTGGGCACTTAGGGGACATTCATAAAAAAAAATACTATAAATAAATAAATAAATACTCTCAAATACCCCCAATCCTTGCTGTGGGTTTCACTGCCAGAGACTAAGTTGACATGAAATCAAACATAAAGAGCAAATGCATGAACTCATACTTGGTTAAGTGGTAAATGCATAAAAGGGGAAGGCCAGAGCAGGAGGTGGGGCTACAAGAAAGAGACCACCATCAAGGAGGTGCAGTGGTCAGGGAACTGAGGAGAATGATTTGGGGAACAGTGTACCCTGCCCCTGCCCTGCTGGGTCTGGTCAGAGGTGAGATGTTAGCTCTCAGACTTCTAGCTTTAGTGTCCTATGTTCTTTAGCTCGCTGTGGACTTGAGCAGAAATGCCTCCATCAACCTCTCTTTCACTCTTTCAAGAAAACACAAGAGACTAAATAATCGGATTGGAGATCTAAGTACTGATGCCCACCTGGTTAATTTTCTAACACCAATGAACTGTGGGTTGTAGCTCCCCCTTAACATTGGGGTGAAGGAGGGGAGGGGAGGAGATTAGCACCACCCACCACAGGGGACTGACATGGTCTACCCTTGGCACATGATGGGTGCACTTGGAGTCTGTTAAACCATCAGATTTTGTGCTGACACAATCCTTTCTCTATTTCCTCAATATGTTACTAAGGCAAAAAAACCTTGCAAAAACATTTACCGCTGGAAATCAATTCACTAGCCTGAACTTCACAAGAACTTTGCAGACTTTTGTTCCTCAAAAGAGGCCTTACAAAACCTGCAAGCGGGTACCTTGGAAACAAATGAATGTGAGCTTTGAAGCCTATTTTAAGACAGAGCCTAGGAATTCTACTGCGGCGGAACATCTACGCCTTCTACAATGGTTTATTAGTTTTCCTTATTTGTAAAGGAAATCTCTTCATAGGCCACTGACCAGGGTTACCTGATTCCTTTTGATATTGACGTATCATGCTACAAGACATTCATCCTGAAACCTTTGACCAGGAGAGGTAACAGAGCCTTTTTATGGTCGAAGCAGACAAGCCGATAGACACAATGCACATTTCGAGCACACACACAGCACGTACTCCTTGTGATAACTACTGATGATTTGCTGAGCGATGTGCTTCGAACAAGCAAACCAAGATTCGTTTTCTTCTGAGTTTCAGCAGATCAGAGATTTTCAACAGACCTGGGGGTAGGAAAATATGTCTGTTTTACTTTATCCACAACCCAACATAGTTGTATTTTGTGTCTCAAGCTGTCCACTGCCATTTTCCCCATAGAAGGCATGAAAACAATCCCTATCTCCACTACATAGTACAACATACCCCATACAAAATGATGTTCTAGGTTGCCTGAAAAGCAGTCATGATCATGGAAATATTTAGTTCAGAACAGAAGTCTTAACTTGCATCTAAGCTCACTTACTCACTAGATTTATTTATTTTATTTTTATTTATTTATTTATTTATTTATTTATTTATTGGTTTTGGGTCATACCTGGCAGCACTCAGGGGTTACTCATGACTCTATGCTCAGAAATCACTCCTGGCAGGCTCAGGGGACCATATGGGATGCTGGGATTTGAACCACCGTCCTTCTGCATGCAAGGCAAACAATTTTTTTGTGTGTGTGCTTTTTGGGTCACACCCAGCAGTGCTCAGGGGTTACTCCTGGCTCCATGCTCAGAAGTTGCTCCTGGCAGGCTCGGGGGACCATATGGGGCACCGGGATTTGAACCTTCGAACCGATGACCTTTTGCATGGAAGGCAAACACCTTACCTCCATGCTATCTCCCAGGCCTCCAAGGCAAACAATTTACCTCCATGCTATCTAGCCGGCTCCCTCACTAGATGTCTTAGTTTTGCCCAAACCTATTTGGGCTCAGAGCTTACTTTTGTTTTACAGTCAGGGATTGACCCTGGTGATGTTTTGGGGGACTATGTTCAGTACCAGGAGTCAAACTCAGATTGGCTGCATGCAAAATAAGTCTTCTACCTACTGTTTTATTTCTCTTTAATTTCAATTTTTGTTTTGTCTTGCTTTTGGGTCACACCCAGCGCTCAGGGGTTACTCCTGTCTATGCGCTTAGAAATCGCTCCTGCTTGACTTGGGGGGATCAAATAGGATGTCGGGATTGGAATCACCTTTCATCCTGGATCAGCTGCATTCAGGCAGATGATCTATCTCTCCAGCCCCTTAATTTAAAATTTTTGCCCTTGTTCACATTTTGGGGGGGTGGGTCACACCCGGCAGTGCTCAGGGGTTACTCCTGGCTCTATGCTCAGAAGTAGCTCCTGGCAGGCACGGGGGACCATATGGGACACCAGGATTCGAACCAACCACCTTTGGTTCTGGATCGGCTGTTTGCTAGGCAAACACCACTGTGCTATCTCTCTGGGCCCCCAGTGTTCACAATTTTTGACCTTGGCATAGAAAGGAAACTTCCTGGTGTTCAATTCTCAGTAAATGGAGTGGATTACTTTGAACTAGTAACCTATCTACAAGGTCTCCATTTCAACAATGCAGATGGAAATCTATGAATTCTTCAGGGTGACTAGAGCCTGAATTGAATGAAAATTTGCTGACTTTAGGAATAGACATTGTGGGTGTTATCTTGACCTATTGATCATTTCTGTAACTAAGGCCAGACACTTCTGAACCTCATTTTCTACATCTCTAAAACAACAAAAATAATCTCCACCCTAAATTCTATGGCCCCAGTCAGTTCAGCTCTTGTTTCCCTCCGCTTGTTTTTCAAAGCTGACTTTTTGGTTTTGTGTCTAGGTGGATTTCCTTTGGGTAAAAATTGCCTTGCCTGACAATGGGCTCATCTTTCTGCTGAATGCACTGCAGCACCTAGAACAGGGCTTTATGCATGAGAATGGCTCTGAAATATTTGTTGACCTAGTTAATTCTTATGGTAAAACTTGATCAGCTGTTCCCAGCCAGCTAGAGTATCTTCGCTTGTACAAATGAACTGAACGCATAGATTTGTCTCATTTGGAACTTGAGAAAATGATGATGAATCCAGTTTTTAATTGAGTTACTCTAATGAAAACAGAATAGGATAACAGATATCTAACACCTTGAGTTTTGCTTGGGTTGGTTTCACCACTTTTCTTTGGCCTAATGCCAAGAAGAACAAGGGAAATTACACTGAGACTAGAGTTTTGAAATCACTCAAGCTAGAATCAGAGGCATTTCTTGGGGGAAGAGGACAGAGTGAGCAATCCCCTATTTTACTCCCCCAATAATCCCCAATCCCAAACCTAAATTTATTACTGTCAGTGATCTAGGTTTGAAAAGAAATCTTTTTCATTCGGAACAGACTTCTTATTCTTAGTTTGCTGAGCTTCTGCTTTATAATGCTTTAATAAAGGAAAGTCATCTTTGACCAGAAACCCGTGTGTGTGTGTGTGTGTGTGTGTGTGTGTGTGTGTGTGTGTGTGTGTGTGTGTGTGTGTATGTGTCCGCTCATCTCATTACATTAATGAAGACAGACTGTCTAGGCTGTCTTGGGTGGGAAACTTCCGGGATGGTTGTGAATGTGCTTCCTTTGACATTCCTGGGAGTTTCCTTGGAAACTTCTCTGGATAGGCGCTGCACAACTTATGTGGGCTTTTAGTGGCTGTGGGTACAGGCCATTCTGGCTTGTGTGAACACAGATCCTGGTGGTCTGTTTCTTTTTTTTTTTTTTTTTTTTCTGACCCAATCCAAGAAAGCAGCATGTGAACATGTTTGAGAAAAGGCACAGTATTCAGTTCAAGCGCAAATTAAGCCCAACTGCAGTGGAGTCCCAGATGCTGAGGGAAGACAGGGCCACTGAAGTACCTTCAATGTCTGGTAGATTGTGTGCTGTCATTCAAGGGTGTTCTCTCCAGAGTGTGGCCCTTGACTGAGAGGCCTGTGCAGAGAGGAGTTTCTCTTTACCTGTCTTCTTTATGGGGGGTCGGGGAGACATACCCAGTGAGGTTCAGGGATTACTTCTGGTTTTTTTTAAACTTTATTGATTGGTAGTTGAGCCATACCCAGCAGTGCTCAGGGGGTCACTCCTGGCTTTGCACTCAGAAATCGTTCCTGGCAGACTTGGGGACCATATGAGTGCTGGGAGTCGAACCAGGACCCTCCCGGGACGACCGCATGCAAGGCAAATGCCTTACCACTGTGTTATCTTTCCAGCCCCATCAGGGATTACTCCTGACTGTACTCAGGAGTTATTTTTGGGACTCAAGGGACCATAAGGGGTGTAGGGGATAGAGCCCTATGTGCTGAACTTGAAAGGCAAGTACCCTGCCCTCTCTACTATCTTTCTGGCTTTTGAATGTCCAAAGTTTGATGACAAGTTTTATGTTTAAGTTTTGAGTCTCAGCAAACACTCAGGCTTGGGAAAATAAAACCTAGCTGGACTGATTCATCTTTCCAGATACAGGGGTTCCTGTTGATCATAATAATAATGATGTTAGTGTTTCAGAAGCACAACAGTGATGATGAACTCAGTGTTCTGATCTGGCCTTTTTGAGTGACTACTGTCATTCTTGGGGGATCTGCTAGGAGCCTAAGGAAACTGTTTTTAAACTAGTCACCACTTCTAAACCATGAGGACGGACCTTTCTGAAGCTTTCTGGGCTTGTCTCAGATGCCACAAACCTCCCTGATAATTTTTATTTTTGGTGGGGTGTGAGTGGAGGACTAGGGAGGGTTTCAGAGAGGTAGTAAAGTAGGCAAAGCAATTGCTTGCCTTGCTTATAGCCAAATTAATTCCTGATTCCAAATCCTGCACTAAATATGGTGGCCCAATCATTGCCAGGAGTGACACCCCAAACACAGAGCCAGAACACCCTAAACACAGTAAGCTCTGAGTTCTTCCATTTGTGGTTTGCAAAAAAAGATTGGTGTGTATATGGATATATGTGTGTGAAAGTATGTGCTCATGCACAAGCATGCACTGAAAGGTTTATTGGATAGGAATAAATGCATGCTCTTACTGACCCCTAACTTCCCTAATGCCACGATGTATGGACTCAGTGCACAGACACTGAATTGCAGTGCTTGGGATCTTTGTTCCATTTGGACATACCAAAGAGTGTGCCTGTTTCCAGGAGAGGCCACCAGGATGGATGGTAATGAACCACCTAGCAAGTATGGAATTTACATTTTCCAGATCTAAATTCTTTTGTTTTGTTTTGTTTTTGTTTTGTTTTGTTTTTGGGTCAAACCCAGCATCGCTCAGAGGTTACTACTGGCTCTGCACTCAGAAATTGCCCCTGGCAGGCATGGAGGACCATATGGGATGCTGGGATTAGAACCACCGTCCTTCTGCATACAAGGCAAATGCCCTATCTCCATGCTATCTCTCTGGGCCCACCAGATCTAGATTCTGTGAGAACCCAGACTGTTTTCTTAGAGAAATTTTGAGTGTAGACACCTAAAAATGAACTGAGACCTTGGTCAAGTTCCCTGTGAGGACAGTGCCATTTATACGTTTTATTAGGTGCTGGTGAATACAGTGGATAGGTGCTTTGTAGGCTGCCAACCTAGGTTCAATCTCTGGTATAGTGTAGGGTCCCCTGAACCTGTCAGGAGTGGTTCCTAATTGCAAAGCCAGGAGTTAACCATGGACATCTTCAGTGTGACCCCCAAACAAATAAAAAACAAACACCCTTCAGTGTATAATAATTTTTTGTTTGTTTGTTTGTTTTTGGGCTACACCCAAAAACAAACGCTCAGGGGTTACTCCTGGCTATGCGCTCAGAAGTCACTCCTGGCTTGGGGGACCATATGGGAAACCGGGGGATCGAACCGCGATCCATCCTAGGCTAGCACAGGCAAGGCAGGCACCTTACCTCCAGCTCCACCGCCCTGCCCCCAAGTATAATAATTTTTAACCAGTGGTGCTCAGGTCTTGCACCTGGCTCTGTGTTCAAGGATCACTCCTCTCATTTTCACACTATGTGTTGGGTGGTCAAACCTGGGTCAGCTACATGCAAAGCCAGTACTTCTTCCCCTCTCTTTAACCCTAACTTGGAAGCGTGAAACCCTTTTGGTGATGCTGAATCAAAAAAGGATGACAGGATGTGTGATTCGATGATTGTTCTTTCACAAAAGTTACAGGATGGGCTGGTGAGATAGCATGGAGGTAGGGTGTTCACCTTATAAACAGAAGGATGGTGGTTCGAATCTGAGCATCCCATATGGTCCCCTGAGCCTGCCAGGAGCAATTTTTGAGCGTAGAGCCAGGAATAACCCCTGAACCAACATGGGTGTGACCCAAAATTAAAAACAACAGGGTCGGGCGGTGGTGCTGGAGGTAAGGTGCCTGCCTTGCCTGCGCTAACCTAGGATTGACCGTGGTTCGATCCCCCGGTTCCCTATATGGTCCCCCGTGCCTGCCAGGAGCAACTTCTGAGTGAATAGCCAGGAGTAACCCCTGAGCGTCCCCGGGTGTGGCCCAAAAACCAAAAAATAAATAAATAAATAAATAAATAAATAAATAAAAATAAAAATAAAAAAGCAGCAGCAATAACAACAAAATAATAGGCTGCAAAGCCAAGTGGGGATTTTGTTTTTTTTAGGGTCACACCCAGTGACTCTCAGGGGTTACTCCTGGCTATAGGCTGAGAAATCGCTCCTGGCTTGGGAGATTATATGGGATGTGAGGGATTGAACTAAGGTCAGTCCTAAATTAGTTAGCTCATGTAATTCAAAGGCCCTACCATTTGCACCACTGCTCTGGCCCTGTGGTGTGGATTTTTATTTTTTGTTGTTTATTATTTTGTTTTGAGGTTATGCCCTATCATTTTTAGGGCTTTCTTTCTTTCTTCCTTTTTTTTTTTTTTTGGTTTTTGGGTCACACCCGGCAGTGCTCAGGGGTTACTCCTGGCTCCATGCTCAGAAATTGCTCCTAGCAGGCACTGGGGACCATATGGGGCACCGGGATTTGAACCGATGACCTTTTGCATGAAAGGCAAACGCCTTACCTCCATGCTATCTCCCGGGCCCCATTTTTAGGGCTTACTCATGGATATTCCGAGTAGTGATATATACTTTTCAAAGGACTGAATTAGAAGAGATTGGACAGCTTCAGTCACATGCAAGGCCAGTGCCTTCATTCCTATACTATCTCTCTTTACCCGGCCCCTCGTTCTGGGACTGTTAGAAGAGGTACTTACATCAATTTACGTAGCAGGAAGTGGGGCTGGAAGCAACTAATTGATTTCCAGCAAGAAACAGATTGTATATTCAAAAAATCCTTCCTGGTGGGGCACAAGAATCCAGCTGAGGGGCCAGAGTGATAGCACAGCGGTAGGGCGTTTGCCTTGAATATGGCTGATCCAGGACAGACCTGGATTCCATCCCAGGCATCCCATCCCAGTCAGGAGCAATTTCTGAGCATAGATCCAGAAGTAACCCTCGAGCATCACCGGGTGTGGCTCAAAAACTAAAAAAAAAAGAATCCAGCTGAACCCCTTCCTTCCTTCCTTGTCCCAGGTCCCCTGAAGGGAATGGAGTCTGTCATGCTAATGTCATGTGCATATTATTACAAAAGGCAAAGGGCTTAGAGCTTGAAAATGGGGGCTTGTTCTTGGACTCTTCAGTATTCAGATGTTCTCCTTATTATACCTCGAAGGGAGAGAGAAGAGTCAACCCCATAAACTGGGCAGGAGAGATAACATGGAGGTAGGGCATTTGCTTTGCATGCAGAAGGACAGTGGTTGGAATCCCAGCATCCCATATTGTCCCCTGAGCCTGCCAGGAGCGATTTCTGAGTATAGAGCCAGGAGTAACCCCTGAGCGCAGCCAGGTTTGACCCAAAAACCAAACCAACAAACAAAAATATCCCATAAACTATCCTGATGGGAAATGACTATACTTGGGGATCATTCATCCCCATAGATAGAAATTCTGAACCTGCCGGCTCTGCTCTGCTTTCTACTCCTCCATAAAAGAGTACCCTATGGCATCATCTCCAAACACATGAAAAACAAACACATGAAGTAGAAGCTCATGTTAGTTTGGATTTCTTTGAACTGAAAATGGTCACATTTATGGAATGCCAGTCTTCCCAATGTCTTCTGAGCTATGTGACACATCCCTTTAGAAGAGACTTTCGTGGAATATTAATAATGAGATATAAAACTTGATGCTACCAGAGAGATAAAGAATGGTTTGCCCAAACCCCTCAACTCACCTGGCAAGCTGCTGCCTCTGGTTTGACCCCCAGTTCTCTATATGGTCCCCTGGACACCACTAACAAAATCCTTGAGCACAGAGACAGGAGTAAGCTCTGAGCCAGCCCTGTTAATCACCCCCTTCCCCCCAAAAAACTATTTCATTCAGCCCATCAATGATATAGGAAGTGTGTGTGTGTGTGTGTGTGTGTGTGTGTGTGAGTGAGTGTGTGTGTGAAAAAGAGAGAATGAGAGAGAAAGAGAGAAGGGGGCAGACAGACAGAGAGAGACAAAGAAAAGTATGAGGGAACAGAAGAATTAAGACTGCTGATGGCTCTGACCATTAACTAGGAAGGGATGTGAAATGTGAACATGAACAATTTCTAGAGAAGGGAACAGTGTGAGAAGTGGAATTTGAGTACGTGGTAGATACAATAGGCAAGCTAGCCTTAGAGGACAATAAGAATCTTCTCAGTAAAGAAAGACCAACCAGGGGCCCGGGAGATAGCATGGAGGTAAGGTGTTTGCCTTTCTTTTTTTGGGGTCACACCCGGCAGTGCTCAGGGGTTACTACTGGCTCTATGCTCAGAAATTGATCCTGGCAGGCACGGGGGACCATATGGGGCACCGGGATTCGAACCGATGACCTTTTGCATGAAAGGCAAATGCCTTACCTCCATGCTATCTCCCGGGTCCCAGGCTGGAATCCCTGGTGCCCCATATGGTCCCCCCCGTGCCTGCCAGGAGCAATTTCTGAGCATGGAGCCAGGAGTAACCCCTGGGCACTGCCGGGTGTGACCCAAATAAACAAAAACAAAAACCAAAAAAAAGAAGGACCAACCAATGGGGCCAGAATGATGGTGCAAGAGGTAAGGCATCTGCCTTGTGCATGCTAGCCTAGGACAGATTGCTGTTCAATCCCCCTAGTGTCCCATATGGTTCGCCCAAGCCAGGAACAATTTCTGAGCACATAACCAGGAGTAGCCCCTGAGTGTCACCGGGTGTGGCCACAAAACCAAAAAAAGAAAAAGAAGGACCAACAGAACTTTGTGGGCTGCAAAGGACAGACTGAGTGAAGGTCCACAAAGATACTTGGAGTTGCAGGTTGTGTAAGACACAAGTGAATCATGGAGTTGTGTGTATCAAACTGAAGAACTATCTGTAGGCAATGGGGGATCTATTAAGGGGTCTCAGAAGGCTTTGGGAAAGGTTGCTATTGTATGAAGGTACTCTTTGTTTGTTTGTCCCTGAGCCACAACCAGTAATGCACAGGGCTTATTCCTGACTCTGTACTCAGGAATTAATCCTGACAGTAATTCCTGTCAGGAATTAGGGAACCAATAGCTGTTGGTCTCAGGGGACCAATAATCAAAACAAGTCAGCTGTGTGCAAGGCAAGCACCTTACCACCTGCATTCTCTCTCTCTGTCCCTGATTTTTTTTTTAAGTTTAGTATTTAGGTCAGAACTGGCTCCATGCTTAGGGGTGACTTCTGACTGTACTTGAGGAACCATGTGTGGTATCAGAACCTTTTTGGTTTGTTGATGTTTGGGGGCCACAACCAGTGGTGCTCAAGGATTACTCCTGGCTCTGTGCTCAGAAATTACTTCTTTCTTTCTTTCTTTCTTTTTTTTTTTTTTTGGTTTTTGGGTCACACCTGGCAGTGCTCAGGGGTTACTCTTGGCTCCACACTCAGAAATTGATATTGCTCCTGGCAGGCACGGGGGACCATATAGGGCACCGGGATTCGAACCGATGACCTTTTGCATGAAAGGCAAACGCCTTACCTCCATGCTATCTCCCAGGTCCCTTAGAAATTACTTCTGGCAGGCTTATGGGACCCATATATGATGCCAGGGATCTAACCCAGATCAGCAGCATGCAAAGCAAAAGCTCTATCCACTGTGCCATTGTTCCAGCCTCAGGGAACATTTTTTTAAATAATACTAAAGTGATAATATCCCCAAACTCAAAAGAGACCAAAAATATTTAAACACTCAGAATATGATCAAACACATCAGAGAGCAACCTGGTGTTTGGATTGTATTGTCCTTGTTTTGACCTACCCAAAGGGAGCCAATCTTGTTCAGTTGTTTGTTCTTTGGGAGGGTCACACACAGCAGTACTGAGGGCTTATTTCTGGCTCAGTTTTCATAGATCATTCCTGGCAATGCTAGGGTGCTTGAGCATTATATTAGCACTATATTACATAATATGTGGTACTGGGGATGGAACTAGGGTTGGCCACGTACAAGACAAGAGCCTTTACTCACTGTACTATTACTCCAGTCCCAAAGTCAGCCAATATTGGGCAGTCAGGTGACAGAAAGAAGACAAGAGATTTGCTTGAATATGAGGGATTCCTGATCTGCAACATTACCCCATATTTTATATGCTACTATCGCACAAAGTGGACAAATGTTCTTTACAGGTAGATGTTGCCTGTTCTGCAAGCAGAGATTGTGAAGAGTGTATCTGGGTATGAACTTTGTCTTTTCTCAGTAAACTAATCCTGGGGCAGGATTTAGCTTGTAAATTGGTAATGATAGTCTAGGTACAAAATACCTAGGGGAACTGAAATAAAATGCTTTTATTTATGTCCAAGAATTTTCTTTCTTTTTTTTTTTATGGGGCTGTAGGGATTGGACCATACCTGATAGAGCTCAGGGCTTACTTTTGGCTCTGATCAGGGGTCATTCCTTGTGGTGCTCAGAGGATCCTATGGTAGGCAGGAGACTGAATTGTGGTCAGCAAGGCAAGTTGCCTTATCCACTGTATATGTCTGTGGCCCACAACTCTATTATATTTGTACTCTGGAGTTCCCAAATGCACATGATGCAGAGTTTCAGATCTGACTGGGCATAGAAACAATTGGAGCCGTCTTGTAGGGTAGATGGTACTATTTATTTAGTCTTAAAAAGGCTCCAGAAATCTGCCTTCTGTGTTTGCCCTCCAAAGTCTTTGCATTAGATGTCTTTTATTTATTATTCTCTTGCTTCTTTCATGTTGGTGTCTTGGCATTGTTTTCAAAGCCTCACCATAAGCCAACAGGGTAGACATTCTGACCCCTTTATAGATGAAGAGAAGCTATGACTTCAGCCTAAGAAGTGGTGGGAGAAGCACTTGAACTTTGGACTCCAACTTCACATCTAGACTCAGAAAGCTGCCTCAGAGTACTAGGAACAATTATCTTGAACCTTCCAGTTTGAATCACTTATCTGCATTATTGAGGCTAATTCTGTTATACCCAGAAAGAGAGATAAGCTCCACCCTCCACACCCTTCACCAGATGATATACTGGTGATATACTTTTTTTTTTCTTGGTTTTTGGGCCACACCCAGCGGTGCTCAGGGGTTACTCCTGGCTGTCTGCTCAGAAATAGCTCCTGGCAGGCACGGGGGACCATATGGGACACCAGGATTCGAACCAACCATCTTTGGTCCTGGATTGGCTGCTTGCAAGGCAAACGCCGCTGAGCTATCTCTCCGGGCCCGAAGATGATATTCTTTCCAGCCTCTTCAGGCAGGAGAATCTGGGAAAGGGTGTTGTGTTGTTCAGAGGTCTAAGACTTGTGTCTCAGCTGCCTGCACCAGAAATAACCTCTAAATTCTGATGCCTTAATACAATTTTGTCCTTTACAGCCAGGAACAGTCTTGCTTGGCAGTTTAAATTAAGGCTGGTTTTTCTTTCCATCGCCACAACTCTATTTTCTACTTCATTAAG
>PVKC010036469.1:0-13197 GCA_004027635.1 Crocidura indochinensis
TTCTATCACTTGAGTGCTTCCAGGAGCAGCTTCAAGTACAGAGCCAAGCACCTCTAGGTGTGGCCCTAAAACAAAATAAAGAAGAAAAATAAATGGAGGGGCCTTAGAGCCAAGTGACCCTGTTTTCAATCTGTTTTCTTTTTTTCAGGCAGAGCGACCTGACACCATGTTGGGAGTTGTGTGTGGAGCTCTCCATGTGGCAGATGTGAGCCTGCGGAACAGTGTCTCTAACTTCCTTCATTCCTTAGAAAGGTATTGTTCAACCAGCAATCTTGTGTATTGGATTGAAGATCAAAGATTATTTGATTATTCTCTCTGTTCCTAGCAGCTTATGAGTACTACTTATTATTCACTGACCATGGGTACAAATTAGAGAAGAGTTGTAGGAGTTTATGGCAAATTATTTTTGGGTTTCTAATTGCAGATACATTAGTTTATCTTAAAGAATAGATTGTTTTTTTTTGTTTTTTGTTTTTTTTTTTTTGGTTTTTGGACCACATCTGTTTGACGCTCGGGGGTTACTCCTGGCTATGCGCTCAGACATCACCCCTGGCTTGGAGGGACCATATGGGACGCCGGGGGATCGAACCTCGGTCCGGAGGATCTAACCGCGGTCTGTTCTATGCTAGCACTTGCAAGGCAGACACCTTACCTCTAGCGCCACCTTCCTGGCCCCTGTTGTTGTTTTGTTTTTTTTGTTTTTTTTTTTTAAAAGAACCAGAATCTAGCATAAGTAAATATTCTGCCTTACACAACATCAAATCTTCTCCCAACCTGCGGATAAAAATAGGAATTTTCCCTCTCCAATTGAATGCTGAATATTTTTTATGTTACTGGCAACACCTTTGGGGAATTAATAATTGGGGTTGTTATTCAAGATGACCCCATGAGTCTTTCAGTAATACTCTATGAGGCTAAACTCATTTCTGATATTGGTTCTAGATCCTAAGCTCTGCCTTTGAGTCCCAGAATGAGCCAGGAGGATAATCATTTTAAAGCACTTTAATAACAGGGTCTTTCTATCCTTCTGTGTTGTTAAACTTATAGCAGTTCCCTTTTGAGATGTCTGAAAGAAGGAAAAAAAGAAAAAATTTTTTTAATTGAACTGAGATTTCATTTTTCCAAATCTTACGATAAAAATCTTTCACTATGTGGCACTCATGCACTAAAACCTTTAGCAGCTCTCATCCTTTTGTATTAAGTCTAAATCCCTCACTGTGATTTTCAACTCCATATATACTTTAGCTCCTTTCTACCAGTTTAGTCTTACCTGTTTCTGTTTTTCCACCTGCAATCTGTAACTTAGTTAAATGGTTTCCAACTGATATACAAGTATGCCACATGTTATCTTTTTCAAAAGCTGTCTCTGCCTTTGATTTTAAAAACTTGTATTTGAAATAATTTCAGACATATAGGAAGGAGCATGCTAAGAATAGTGCAGATAACATATAATGTCTTTGCCTAGTGAACCAGTTATTATGAATAATAAGTCATACTTGGTTTATCTCTCAATTCCATTATTATCAAGACTTTCCAGTAATGTTTCCCTCAATGACAATAAAGACTAAATAAGCCTCTATTTTAAAATTCTTTTGAAATCCCAGTAAGAGTAGCTGGAGGTGGATTCTACCAAGGCTTTATTTATTATTAAAGAAACAGTTGATTAAGGGCTGAACTGATAGTACAGTAAGTAGAATGCTTGCTCAAATTTGAGAGCTAGCAACCCAGATAAGTCCCTAGAGCACTGCCAGGAGTAATTCCTAAGTGCAGAACTAGGGGTAACCCCTGAACATTGCTGGATATGGCTTAAAGCCAAAAAAGAAACACACACACACACACACACACACACACACACACACACACACACACACACACACACACACACACACACACAAGGCAGATGATATATTCAAGTACAGCAGGTAAGGTGCTTGCTTTATATGCTTTATGTGACTTGGGTTTGATCCCAGGGATCCCATATTATCCCAATACCACTGCAAGATATAATATCAAAACCGAAAATACCAAATAAAAACAAATGGTGTGTCATGAGATTCTTAGCTCTGTTCCTGTTCACACTGTCTCCATTTCTATAGTTAACCCATTTCACCAGTTTCTTCTTTGCTTTCTAGAAATTGTATAATCTTAAATAAGTATATACATGTACTATTTGGTTCTTCACACCTTTTATGTTAGTTTGTGAGGGGTTTGGGGGCACCTGGTGTTGCTCAGGGCTCACTCCTGGCTCTGTGGTCAGGAGTTACTCTTGGCATTACTCTAGGGACCATATGGAATGCCTGGGAGTAAACATGGAAGACAAGGGTACTTTCTGCAGTATGATTTCCCCCCAGTCCACCTTTATATTATTATTACTATTTTTTTTTTTTTTTTTTTTTGGTTTTTGTGCACACCCGGCTATGCTCAGGGGTTATTCCTGGCTATCTGCTCAGAAATAGCTCCTGGCAGGCACGGGGGACCATGTGGGACACCGGGATTCAAACCAACCACCTTAGGTCCTAGATCGGCTGCTTTCAAGGCAAACACCGCTGTGCTATCTTTCTGGCCCCACCTTATATTATTTTAAAAATAAATATATTTATTTATTTTTTGTTGGGGGTGGGTCACATCCAGCAATACTCAGGCTTACTTCTGGCTCTGTATTCAGGGTTCTTTTCTGGAGGAGCTTAGGGTATATATGGGATGCTGAATCCAATCTAGGCTACCCACTGGAAAATAAGTACCCTACCTCCAGCCCTACATACCTATTTTAAAAGTGGGACCAGAGTGGATAGGGCATTTGCCTTGCATGTGCTGTCCGGGATTCAATTCCTAACACCCTATGTGGTCTCCTGAGCATCTCTAGGAATGACCCCTGAGCGCAAAGCCTGGAGTATTCCCTGAGCACTGCCAGGTGTGGCCCCTAAACAAAATAACAAAACAAAACAAATGCAAATTTTTGTATATTGTATATTCTACAAGTTCTATATGATTCACTTTTTTTCACTTAACAGCGTATTTTAGAGCATTTTGTATTAGTATGTAAAAGGCTTCAAATTTTTATTGTTTTAAAATATTGGGGGGGCATGAGCACTAGTGCAGTGGATCAATTCCTTACCTTGCACACAGCTGACCTAGGTTTGATCTCCTACAACCTATGTAATTCCCTGAGCCTACCAGGCATGATCTCTGAGCTCAGAGCCAGGAGTATACACTGAGCACCAGTAAATATGACCTTGAGATCAAAAACAACAACAACAAAATATTTTATTTGGGGCTGGAGCAGTAGTACATCAGGTAGGGTGCTTGTCTTGCATGTGACTAACCCAGTTCTATCATCAGCATCCTCTGTAGTTCTCTCACTCAGCCAGGAATATGATTCCTTAGCAAAGAGCTAGGAGTCACACGAGTGCTACTGGGTATGGTCCAAAAATAACAACACATTTTTTTATTATTATTATTTTTTTTTGCGATGATGAAGCTTGCATTTATTTTGTTATGAGTGTTCCCTTGACGTTAAAACATGGTTACCCTGCTTCCACATGTGCTCAATGATGGTCACACTCCTAAGTTGTGGTACTTCCACTTATTTTGCTTGATGGGAGTTACACCCTTTAATTATGGTGCTAGGAATCTTAAGGGGGATTAACTGGGATTACCTTGGGGACCTGGTATGAGAGAGAATTTTTAATCTTACACATGCAAATAAGGTTCTTTGCCTGTTGAACAGTCCTCAGCTCCCCTAAATCCTTTGTGTGTGTATTTGTGTGGGGGTGTGGTTTGGGCCACACCTGGTGGCACTCATCAGAGGTTACTCTAGGCTCTGAACTCAGAAATTGCTTCTGGAATGCTCCAGAGACCATATGTGATACTGGCGATTCAACCCAGGTTGGTGCCAGGTCAACCCCTTGTTAAGGTAAATGCCCTACTGTTGTGCTATCATTTCGGCCCATTAATCCTTCTTTTTAATGGCTACAAAATATTCTGCAATTTGACTCTCTCATAATTTATCAGTCCATTCTGATAATCTAGGATACCTTCTAATCAATAACCTTTGATAATTTTCTTCTAAAATCTTAGAACTTGGGGCCAATGTGATAGCACAGCAACCTGGTTCGATCCCCAGTTTCCCACATGGAGCAATTTCTGAGCGCATAGTCGGGAGTAACTCCTGAACATCACCAGATATGGTCCAAAAACAAAAAACAAACAAAGAAAAATAAATAAATAAATAAATAAATAAATAAATAAAAAATTAAAAAAAATCTTAAATCTTTCTGGAAATAAATCTCTCATGGTGGTGTTTTTCCAGGGGTCAAGTCCTTCCTGCTCACACACTTCTGAATACAGTAGACGTTGAACTTATCTATGAGGGAGTCAAGTATGTACTTAAGGTATGCTAAACCCCATTTTGTTATTTTGTTTTGTTTTGGGGCCACATCCAGCATTGCTCAGGGTTTACTCCTGACTCTATACTTCAGGATTACTCCTGGTAGGCTCAGCGAATCATATGGGATGGGATGCCCAGGATCAAACCTAGGTTGCAGAGTGCAAGGTAAATGCCCTCCCACTGATCCAGCCCTAAATCCACTTTTTGTCTCATTAGTTTGCTGGCTAGAGGCTAGTAGAAGGGGGTGGGTCAGTATGATTTTGGTTTGGTATAGTAATCACTATGAGTGAAATTCCAGTTATTTATTGTGTCTGTAGTCGGAGGCAGCATTTGATGTTTCTAGAAAAGTATTTCAGTTATTCTTCAACGTAACAGAAAACAATCACAGAAAGGCGAATCATCTCATGTCAACTGTTTGCTGGCAGCAGGCTAATTGGGATATCCACATGGAGGGAGAACTCTGATTTAACCCTTCTGGCTTTCATTCCACACAGGTAACCCGTCAGTCCCCCAACTCCTATGTGGTGATCATGAATGGCTCCTGTGTGGAGGTTGATGTGCATCGATTGAGTGATGGTGGGCTGCTATTGTCCTATGATGGCAGTAGTTATACCACGTACATGAAAGAAGAGGTGGATCGGTAAGTGGTCAATCAGCCTCTGATTAGACATTTTCAAGGTCTGTTTTGATACTTCTTGTAAAAGTCTACATACAGTTAAAAAAATATCTCAAGATTATCAAAAGTATTTACAATCAAAATTTTCTCTGGTACTGCTCAGCTTACAAAACAAGCTTCCTTCTTTATCAATAATCACTGGTAATTGTCATATTTTTGTAAAAATTTATATGCATATACAAGTTACATATATGTACAGACATTTTTAAATGTTTTTAACTAAAAGCAGTCTCTTTAGGGCTGTGATGATAACTTAAAGGAACATAAATTTGGGGCCCGGGAGATAGCATGGAGGTAAGGCGTTTGCCTTTCATGCTAAAGGTCATCATTTCGAATCCCGGTGCCCCATATGGTCCCCCGTGCCTACCAGGAGCAATTTCTGAGCATGGAGCTAGGAGTAACCCCTGAGCACTGCCGGGTTTGACCCAAAAAACAAACAAAAAAAAAAGGAACATAAATTTTTTTGCATGCAGGAACCACTGGGTTCAATCTTCTATACATATGGTCCTCTAAGCACTGCCAGGGGGAACCCTTGAGTTGAGTACCACTAGATATAGCCCCAAAACAGAAACAAAAAAAGAAAAACAAAAAAGAAAAGACAAACCCTTACATGCTGTTCTGTACTTTCTTTAGTTTGGGTGTTTAGGCCAGACCTGGTGGTACCAGGTGCTGCTCCTGACTCTGTTCATTAGAGACTTTTATGATATTCTGGGTGCAGTGGCTGGAGTTGGTTGCATGCATGGCAAATAATATACTATATTATATACAAATACTATACTATACTATACTAGCATTCTGACCCTGTTTTTTTCTGCAAGGCAAGTGCCTTACCTACTGTACTATCTCTCAGATCTCTATTTTTTTCTTTAACATTTTTTTTGTTTGTTTGTTTTTGGGTCACATTTGGCAACACGCAGGGGTTACTCCTGCTTCTACACTCAGGAATTGCTCCTGGCAGGCTCAGGGAACCATATGGGATGCCGGGATTCGAACTACTGTCCTTCTGCATGCAAGGCAAACACTCTACCTTCATGCTATCTCTCCAGCCCCTTCTTTAATATGTTTAACACCAAACTTTCAGTTAAGTGTATTTGCATGTAAAATATTTAGAATATTGTCTAAAATTCAAGGAATGCTAGCTATGAATGTAGCACAATATTCCTCAGAGGTTTATTTTTAAAAGAAAAGCATCTCTCTCTTTTTTTTGTTTGTTTGTTTTTGTGTCATACCCAGTGATATTCAGGGTTTACTCCTGTCTCTGCTCAGGAATCTGTCAAGACAAGGGATCAAACCCAGGAGGACTGTGTGCAAGGCAGACAAATACTTACCTGCTGTGTTATTGCTCTTGGCCCCCAAAAGCATCTCTTTTACAATAGTTGTATAGTATTCCATTATGTGGCTATATCAGAACTTATTTAATTTGATTCTTATTTAAGGAAAGTTTTATTGTTTTGCTTATAGAGATATTGTGGATATCTGTGTGTATATATAGAATAAATTCACTCCATTTTTATTTAAAGCTGAGCATTGTTTCATTATTCTTTTATATAGTTTTCAGTGCTTTATTGACTTACTTGCTCCTATTATCTCCTAGATATCGCATTACAATCGGCAATAAAACCTGTGTGTTTGAGAAGGAAAATGACCCTTCAGTGATGCGTTCACCTTCTGCTGGGAAGTTAATCCAGTACATTGTGGAAGATGGAGGCCATGTGTTTGCTGGCCAGTGCTATGCTGAGATTGAGGTCAGATTGATATATGGTCATGGGAGGGAAGGTAGGAAAAGGGTTGGCTGAAGAGTAACAGATAAAATCGGAAAGGACATTGTTTAATCAAGGTTATGAACCTCAAAATCTTAAAACAAATAGTATACAATTTTTCTTTGTGAGAACTATAACTGTAAAACTAACAGTACTGTATTACATATACTAGTATGTACAGAATTCATTGTGTGGTGTTGTACTAACTGCTGTTTACTTAGGAAAATCATGGTAGGTGTAGTGGGACTTCCAAGAAACAGACAAGAAAATATAAATTCTAAGACAAATAAGAATGCAGGAGGCCAACTAACTCGTCAGTGGAATTAGGTAGTTATGGATAAATAATAAGTAGTAAGGAAAGCCTTACTGCAATGGAGAACGTTTGATAGATTGTAAAATGGCAGGTGGGGCAGGGAGGAGAAGGATGAATACCATAAGTTGAAGGGATATTCTAAGCAAAAGCTCAGAAACAAGGCTATTTTTGGACTCTATTGACTTACTGGTATTATTTGAGAATAGTCTAGGCAAGTGATAAACAAAGATGCAAAGTAAGTATCAGAATTTAAGATCTGACCTTTTAAGATATACTATGAAGTTTAGACTATCCAGGAAGTAGATGAAAATTTTTATTTTAGTTGGGCTTTTGGGTCATACCTGGCTGACTGTGCTCAGCCCTTACTTCTTACTCTTTAATCAGATATCCTTTGTGGGATACTCTTGTCTCTCCACTCAGGAATTACTCCTGATGGTGCTTGGAGGACCATGTTAGGTGCTGGGATCAAAACAGGATCATACAGTTGCATATAAGGCAAGTGCCTTACCTGTTGTACTATCTCTATGGCTATGAGAGTTCAAACTCTATATTTTTTTTTTTTTTCACTCTAGGTGATGAAGATGGTAATGACCTTAACAGCTGCAGAATCTGGTTGTGTTCATTATGTCAAACGACCTGGAACAGCTCTTGATCCAGGATGTGTAATAGCTAAAATGCAGTTGGACAACCCTACCAAGGTCCAGCAGGTCTGTAGGACAGTCCTTTGGAATTTGCTTTCCATGAGCTGATTATATGCTAATGGGAAATTGGAGGAGGCAAGTGTATTAATTGCTCAGTTTGTCAGTTTTTCTTCTTTTTTTTTTTAAACTTGATTGATTGGTTTCTGGGTCACACCCAGCGTGTTTTTTGGGTCATACCCAGTGGCGCACAGGGGTCACTCTTGGCTCTGTACTCAGAAATCGCCTCTGCCAGGCTGGGGACCATATGGGATGCCAGGGATCGTACTGGGTCTCTCCCAGGTTGACCGCATGTAAAGCAAATGCCCTGCTGCTTTGCTATTTCTCCGGCCCCTTCTAGTTTTATTTTCCTAGTTTTAAAAATATATTTTTATTCTCTTCACCTTCTACTTCCTCCCTTAATGTTTTGGTTGCGATGGCTGGACTTTGCCCCTATATGTGGTTGTGATACTATGTGTTTCCCATCGAGTTTGCAAACTTCTCTGTGTGCAAAGCCTAGAACCATCTAGGTTACAAGAGTTGTTACAGTTGAGTAATTTCCTCCATTGACTTCTCTCCAAATAGCTGCATGTGGTGAAAGGACATCTCAGTTTTGAATGCTGCTGCCAAGTTGAAGTGGTGTGCATGTACACTGAGTAGAGGTAGTGGAATAATTGGATCTCTCTTTGGGGTTGACAGGCTGAGCTTCACACTGGTAGTCTTCCTCGGATCCAGAGCACAGCTCTCAGAGGCGAGAAGCTTCATCGAGTGTTCCACTATGTCCTGGATAATCTGGTCAATGTAATGAATGGATACTGCCTCCCGGATCCTTTCTTTAGCAACAGGGTATGAACTACTTCTCTTGGAAGAGATATATACAGAGGCTAACTGTTCTTTATCCTAGTTTGAAGTTGCCTAAGGAACTTTTTAGAGTGGGGCCAAGAAAGCTATTTGCCTGGAACTTCTTCTCCTTTACTTAAAGTATTTTGAAGTTTTTTTTTATCTTATCTTTATTTTCATCATTGACCTTACATTAGTTAGGATATAAGACAGAATAAGGGTAGTAGTGGTATGCAACTTCAAAGGATTATGTGATAGTGAATTAAGATGTATCATCATTTTAGGAGGATTTTGTTGTTTTATATATATCTTGCTTGGTTATCTTCTCAGGTGAAAGACTGGGTAGAAAGGTTGATGAAGACCCTCAGAGATCCATCATTGCCTCTCCTAGAATTACAAGATATCATGACCAGTGTCTCTGGCCGTATCCCTCCCAATGTGGAGAAATCTATCAAGAAAGAAATGGCTCAGTATGCTAGCAACATCACATCAGTCCTTTGTCAGTTTCCTAGCCAGCAGGTAATTCTGGAGTAATACTGTCATTATTTACCCTTGACTATCAGTTCTGGAACTCACATTGTAGCATTCCTTCCTGTTTGAATCATCCTCCTTTCTAGATATTGTACTTCACTGTTTTAAGCATTGTGCTTGCACAAAATTACCCTACGATATAAGTCAGGGGTCCTCAAACTTTTTAAACGGGCCCAGTTCACTGTCCCTCAGACCATTGGAGGGCCAGACTATAGTAAAAACAAAAATTACGAACAAATTCCTATGCACACTGCATACATCTTATTTTGATGTGAAGAAACAAATGGGAACAAATACAATATGTGGCCGTAGTTTGAGGACCACTGATATGAGTCATATAATCAAAATACTGTGATGTAT
Organism: Crocidura indochinensis; assembly: GCA_004027635.1. NCBI lineage: Eukaryota > Metazoa > Chordata > Mammalia > Eulipotyphla > Soricidae > Crocidura > Crocidura indochinensis. Next base: position 9,545 of record PVKC010036469.1, read on the forward strand.
AGTTATAAGAAAACTTGGGCCCGGAGAGTGGCGTTTGCCTTGCAAGCAGCCGTTCCAGGACCAAAGGTGGTTGGTTCGAATCCCATATGGTCCCCTGTGCCGGCCAGGAGCTATTTCTGAGCAGAGAGCCAGGAGTAACCCCTGAGCATCGCCGGGTGTGGCCCCAAAAAACAACAAAACAAAACAAAAACAAGAAAACTTAAGGGGCTGGAACAAAAGCACAGCAGTTGGACATTTGTCTTGTAAATGGCTGACCTGGATTTGATCCCTTGCATCCCATATCATCCCTGCAGCCTGCCAGGGGTAATATGTAAGGGCAGAGGCCAGGTGTGGTCGCCTCATCCCCCAAAAAGAAAGAAAGAAAAGCATACTTTGGGCATTTGCTCATGAAGAGTTCATGAACCAATACTCTAATTAGAAGTATTTCTGTGAATTTCAAGTATTAGATATTCATAGTTTCACTACCAGAAATGTGTTTGCCTTGGCACCACGCAAGCTTACCTTTTACCTATAAATATAAAGCAAATTGACATGCACGAAAGACTAATTGGGAATAAAGTTTGAACCTTGATTGTAGGGAGATCTTACTTCTCAACTGTATTGTCTAGGATGGTAGTTTTTATGGTGCAGTTGTGAATTTATCTGAAAAATGGTAAAAAGAGATCACAGTTGCTTGCTTTTTAAAAATAAGTTGCTAAACTATAATTAGTTAATTCTAGCTGCTCCCAACATATGAAGAATTGAAATTATTATGCTCCAATTCTTAGTGATGATGTTATTTATATAGGCTAATGCTTCCGGAACCTTTTTTGATTTTTCTTCATTTTGGCCCTTCTGATGCTTTAGATTGCCAACATTCTAGATAGCCATGCAGCAACATTGAACCGGAAATCTGAACGGGAAGTCTTCTTCATGAATACGCAGAGTATTGTCCAACTGGTACAGAGGTATTACATGCAATTCCAGATTTTCATACCTGTTCATCCATATACCTCTTTTTCTTCTAATAGTCATGAAGAGATTTGGTTCAGACTAGACTCAGAAAAAATAGAAAACATTTTATATCTTTGGAAATATTTTGTCTTCTAAATAACTTAGAATTTGTGGGTGATTAGAGATAGCATGGAGGTATCTACATGTCTTGCATGTAGAAAGACAGTGGTTCGAATCCCGGATCCCATATGGTCCCTGAGCCTGCCAAGAGCGATTTCTGGGGGCCGGCGAGGTGGCACTAGAGGTAAGGTGTCTGCCTTGCAAGTGCTAGCCCAGGAAAGATCGAGACCATGGCTTGATTCCCCCAGCGTCCCATATGGTCCCCCCAAGCCAGGGGCAATTTCTGAGCACTTAGCCAGGAGTAACCCCTGAGCGTCCCATATGGTCCCCCCAAGCCAGGGGCAATTTCTGAGCGCTTAGCCAGGAGTAACCCCTGAGCATCAAATGGGTATGGCCCGAAAAACGAAAACAAAACAAGAAAAGAGCTATTTTTTGGGGGGGCCACACCCAGTGACGCTCAGGGGTTACTCCTGGCTATGCGCTCAGAAGTCACTCCTGGCTTGGGGGACCATATGGGAAATCGGGGGATCAAACCACGGTCCGTCCTAGGCTAGCACTGGCAAGGCAGGCACCTTACCTCCAGCGCCACCGCCCGGCCCGAAAAGTGCGATTTCTGGGCAGAGAGCCAGGAGTAAACCCTGAAAACTGCTGGATGTGACCCAAAAAACTCAATAAACAAACCAACTAACCAGGTGAAAGAGAGATAGCATGGAGGTAGCGTGTTTGCCTTGCATGCATAAGGACAGTGGTTCGAATCCTGGCATCCTATATCCCCTGAGCCTGCCAGCAGTGATTTCTGAGCCTAGTAGAGCCAGGAGTAACCCTGAGCGCTGCCAGTTGTGACCCCCCCCCCCCAAAAAAAAAAAGAATTCTCTCATACTTAATATTCATAATTATTTTCTGTTTTGTATCTTTCTGTGAATGTCAAATTGTGAATGAGTAGACATTTTATTGGCAGGTGGGGGTAGTCACACAATCCAGGGATTACTCCTGGCTCTGTGTTCAAGTATCATTTCTGGTCATGCTCAACAGACCTAATGTGGTGCCAGGGATTGAACCTGTGTTGGCTGCTTGCAAGGCAAGCACCTATTCCATGGTATTGTTGTGCTGGTCCCAAAAGCACAGCATATCATTTTCTTTTTTCCCTTGTAATTCTCATCACAGTCCTAATATTTTCTTAGGCTTATGATATTGACACATCACTTTTTTTTCCTTAACTTTTCTTGCTAACAGGTTGTAGGGATATTCACAGAACATTTTTCAGCTTTAAGATTTCAGACATTTTCCATGGTGATAATACTGTGGTTAGGACATTTTCTTTGCTCGCTGCCAACTCAAGTTTGTTACCCAGCATCTCATATGATCTTTAGTATCTTATGGTTTCTCAAGCTCCCCACCAGATACTTAATCCAGAAGTAAGCCCCAAGCATTGCTGGGTATTGCCCAAAGCCTAATTGAAGTCCTATACTCATTTTCCATATATTCATACTTATTCCAAGGATAATTATTCTGTGTAACAGTAAGATTCAGAGAAAACTTGGTAAGTTGACCTTTGATTGATTTTTTTTTGTTTTTTGTTTTTTGTTTTTTCGGGCCATACCCATTTGATGCTCAGGGTTTACTCCTGGCTAAGCACTCAGAAATTGCCCCTGGCTTGGGGGAACCGATCGAATCGTTGTCCTTCCTTGGCTATTGCTTGCAAGCCAGACACCTTACCTCTAGTGCCACCTCAATGGACCCTGGTTGATTTTTTTTTCTTGATTCTTATTTTTTCTCTTTCCTTTTTACAAGAACCTCATTTGCAAGTCAGATTATTTTTTAGAATTGGATTTTTTTTTTTTTTATGTTTTTTTGGGTCACACCCGGCAGTGCTCAGGGGTTACTCCTGGCTCCATGCTCAGAAATTGCTCCTGGCAGGCACGGGGGACCATATGGGGCATCGGGATTCGAACTGATGACCTTTTGCATGAAAGGCAAACGCCTTACCTCCATGCTATTCCCGGGCCCCTAGAATTGGATTTAAAATTGATCTGCTTTGTTGGTTATAGATTGCTCCTGTCTCTTCTTTTGTCCAGAGAGAAAGTACTTTAGTCAGAATTCTAGAAAGGAAATCTAGGTTCTGGATTATTATTTATTAGTCTGTTATTGAATAGTACTACTCACTGTGATTTTTCAGTCAACCATTTTATGTTTGCCTAGGTACCGAAGTGGCATCCGAGGCCATATGAAAGCTGTAGTGATGGACCTGCTGCGACAGTACCTACGAGTAGAGACACAGTTTCAGAGTGGTAGGTCTCTTCTTGAGGACTCAGTATTTGAGAGTAAAGTTATCCCTGTAGGATTATGCAACATATGTGAACTGTAACATCTGTTTATCCAGCCACTGAAACTTGCTATTCACAAACTCTTCTTCTAACCACCACTCTATTTTTGTTGTTGTTGTTTTTTGGGGTGTGTGTGTGCGTGCGTGCGTGCGTGCATGTGTGTGTGTGTGTGTGTGTGTGTGTGTGTGTGTGTGTGTGTGTGTGTGTGTGTGAGATGATGGTGGTGGTGGTGCTGGTACCAGTGATGTTGGGCTACTCTTGGCTTATTTCATAGCA
>PVKC010036470.1:0-13213 GCA_004027635.1 Crocidura indochinensis
ATTCGAACCGATGACCTTTTGCATGAAAGGTAAACGCCTTACCTCCATGTTATCTCCCGGGCCCCTGTATAGACTTTTGAGAAATTTCAACTTGGAAAATAATTGAAAGCATGACATGCTTGTCGTGACATGATTTTGTTTTTATTCATATTTTCTTATGTTTCCTTCACTAAGATTTAACATTTTTCTCTTGTAATTAATACATTTTAATTGAAGCACTGAAATTTTACACTTTTCTTAATAGAGTTCATATTTCTTGCTAAATTTATTCCTAGGTAAATTATAATTCAAATTGGTTTTGTGAATGAAATCTTATAACCATTTAATTAATCATACTTTTATTAATGAATGCTTGTGTGTATATAATTAGTGACATATTTATATATGCATGTGAGTGAGCACATGCAAATCTGTATAAAGTATTCCTGGGAGGATTCTAGAAAAATACTTATTAACAGACTCTCATGGAAGAAATTTGAGTTGGTAGGTTAAGAATAAGTCTTGTCTTTCCAGTGGATTCTTGTAGGAACTTTTTTTACCATGTATATAAACTTATTGTCTTTTTCTTCCCCTTCTATTAAGGACTATATAGTATGCCTATAAACATAAACTTTTATAATATAGGTCTAGATATGTTCCATAGTGTAAAATAAAACTCCAGAGTTGTGAGGTCACCCCACACACTGTATTTCCAACCTCAAAACCCTTTGTTTCGGGTTAATAGCAGAGTGTCATTTTACATCATAATGATGGTGTTCTGAAGCTAAACTGAATGTACCAACCCATTCTTTGGAACTATCCCAGGAGCCTAAGAACAAGGGTAATGACTCCAAGCTGCAAGTCTCCACATCAATCTGCCTGACTCAAGAGCATCAGGATTCACTGAAAGGTCTGTCAGAAGTGTGGCAAAAGATCTCTGAGCAGGACGACCTCATTCAGCAACTCCGAAATAAACTAGCCTGTAGCAATGCTTTGGTAAGTCACTGTACTATCTCTCTAGCCTCTATATTAATGTATTTAACCGTGGTCTCCAAAGCACCTCCCGGAGTGATCCTTTAGCACAGAGTCCTTGAGCATGGCTGAGTTTAACCCAAAAATTAATTAATACAAATTGTTAGACATTTTATAAAATAACATGCAGTCAAGTTAAAAGATTAAGCAGCTCTGTAAGGGGTATGTGGATATCCTTAAATTCAAGAATCCTGTGTACAGTTTAGTTCCACTTTAAAGTCTTTGACTATAAGTGCTAGCCAGATACTGCCTCTCATGTAACATACTCCTTAGTGGATTGAGAATAGGGTGAATACATGAAGAGATTGTCACTCTGGATTTCAGTTTCTTTTTTTATTGTTGTTGTTGTTGTTTTTTTTGTTTTGTTTGTTTTTTGTTTTGGGGTCACACCTGGCAGTGCTCAGGGGTTATTCCTGGCTCCACGCTCAGAAATCACTCCTGGCAGGCTTGGGGGACCATGTGGGATGCCAGGACTCGAACCAACGACCTTCTGTATGAAAGGCAAACACCTTAACTCCATGCTATCTCTCCGGCCCTTGGATTTCAGTTTCATGTGAAGTATTTTCAACAAATAATAAAATGTTCATGGTTTATTTTTGATATTTTGGATTTTTGTTTTGTTTCCCAAAAAGCACACATGCATTCACATACTTTGAAAAAACTTTCTTTTTGAATACTTGAACTTTGGGTCTCATCCTCTTATAGATTAGGTAAATCTTTTCACCACAATTTCCTAAGAACCTTATGCCTCAGACACTGTGCCACATAGAAGTCCAGGAGAGAGTCCTTAATGGGATCCAGCTAGACTAGAGACAAACCAATATCTGTTCTTCATGCAAAGTTTATGTAAATTTGGAAACATCTCTGTACTACAGGAGAAGGCCAAACCAATATCTGTTCCTCAACATCGAGACAAACCAATATCTGTTCCATAGGGAAATTTTATGTAAATTTGGGAACATCTTCTCTGTACCCCACAAGAGAAGGTCCCAGTTGAAAAGTGTGTAATGAGTTACATAGTGTTACAGCAAACTTTGGCAAATAAATGGAAATCAGCAGCAACAACATTAAAAGAATAACACTTGTACTAAAAACATTGCTGGCTCATTCAACACAGCTGACCTATGTTGCAGGTTCTGGAACGTGAAGAGGCTCTAATAAAATTACAAGCAGAATTTGCTTCATATACAGCAGTCAACAGACATCCTAACTCCTCAGAAGATTATGAAGACATAAAAAAGGTGAGCGAACTATGTTTCTTTTTTTCTGGTAAGGTCCAGACATGTTGAATTAGAGAATTAGATTCTGAGTTTTCTTGCTGATTTTCTCCCCATTCTATACTGTGGCTCTTTAGTTGCCCTATCATAAGAATGCTGCAAATAAGGAGCTGGAGTGATAGCATAGTGGTAGAGCATTTGCCTTGCAGTCAGCCAATCTGGGAAAGACCCATTTTTGATCCCTAGCATCCCATATGGTCCCCTGAACCTTCCAGGAGCGATTTCTGAGTGCAGAACCAGGAGAAACCCCTGATAACTGGATCACTCCAGGTATGGCCCAAAAACAATGTATAATGTATGTTTATCCCCAACAAGTGTACTGGCAGTAATAAATTTGGGAACTACATTTTGGAAGGTAATCCACCCTTTCTTCCCCACACCAACAGTCTTTTTTGGAAGCTTGTATCTATAACAGGCTCTGTCCTCTTAACTTGCTTATAATAGTAAATAAACCAAAACAAGACAGACAAATCTATTCTCTTTCTAAAGTGGACAACCCATTTTTCTGCCTAAAATTGCAAAATAGTAAACTTAGAGAAGACCATTCAAATTTGGTAATTCTAATCATAAATGTGTTAAAAACCATTTAAATAAACAAGGTTTGTGCCATCGCCTATCAAACCTAGGTTAGAACTTTGCCTCCCTCTGGAAGTCAATCATGCCTTACCTTGAGGTATAAAGCAACACAGGGGAAGTTTTGCTTATCGTCAAACCAGGTGATGCTAAAACAGCAATGGAAACTGACAAAGAGGAAAAACAACATATTTAAGCATTCCCAGAAGTCCTCTTGGTTTAGGGGTTGTTGGAAACAGAGATCTCTTTCCAAAACTTTCTTATGCCAAGAGGTTAGATAAATGAAGGAATCAATATTGAATTTTGGGGTGTCAGAAAGTATCTCTGAGAGTCTACCTTCTAAGTGAAGCCAGCCCATATAGCCTATTTCAAATAACACCCCCTGAGGTTGCAGGGGCAGTAAAGCAAGTAAGGCATCTCACACACCTTAGCTTCCTATCCTCTTCAGGTGTGATCCTGAATTAAGAACCAGAGTAAACCCTGAGCACCTCTAGATACAATCCAAGAGCAAGAATTACCCTCTACTCTGTTCTCTCTTTTTGTTCTCCTATGGCGCTTACCAATATCATAACCAAAATACAGTAAGTTGCTACTTACTCTCTACACTGTGGCACCACATCATACAGTCAACTCTGTGAGGCAGAGATAGTGTACATGCTGTTTGTACTATCACCCCAGCACCTTAGGCTGAGCCTGGCACAGTTCAAGCTCCATAAAAGACTGTTGATGCAAAGAAAAAAGGGTGGCTTGCTTCCACCTGCTTTCTGAATGTGGGGAGTTGAAAAAGTCTTTTCTTTTATCCCTTTTTTATTACAATATCTAGGGCATATCATAAAATTTTCCATTTAAGAGCCAGAGGAAAATTTTAACAATGATTAAGACATTTGCCTTGCATGCACCTGATTCTAGTTCAGTTTCTCAGTTCTGCATATGTTCCTGTAAACACTGCCAAGAGTGACATTTGAGCACAGTGCTGAGCCCCAAGCACCACTGGATGTGACCCCAAAACCAAATTGAACCAAAATTCTCATTAAAAGACACATTCCCTGGTACTCAGTCTGGTCATAAAAGTGGACAGTTATCATTAGTAAATCCAGAACATTGTCATCCCTCTAAAACGAAATCTACTTCCATGAGCATTTCGCCCCCATCTTTCCACACCTCTAGTCCCTGGCCATCCCTGCTCTACTCTCTGACATCTCTACTGCCTTGCCTCTCTGGACCCTCAGCATTCTAGAAAAGTCTCCCTCCATGTCCGCTGCTGCTGGCTCCTCCTCTGTCTTCCCAGATCTTGAGGCACTTTCAGGAGCAGAAAGACACCCAGTGCCTGCATGTGGAGGAGTACAAGAACCTGGTGAAGGACTTGAATTTGGAACTGGAAACCGTGTCAGAGCAGAAGAAAGGCATCATGAAAGGTAACCAACCAATGGGCAGGTAGGCAGCACGTGGGGAGTTGGCCTACTGGCTCAAACCAAAGAGCTTCAGAGTCAGGGGTTCTCTGTTGGGGGTGGGTGGTATGGCAGACATGATGAAGCTTGAGCTGGACCTGCATGGGCTGCGGGAGGAGACTTCTGCCCACATGGAACGGAAGGACCAGGAGATCACCTGCCTGCAACGGCGACTGCAGGAACTACAGAAGCAGTTCACAGAGACCCAGAAGCTGGTGTTGAAGAAAGATCAGGTAAGGCAAGTGGGCTCTAGCTTTGCCATCATCAATCAAGCACCCAGAAGAGCCTTTGACTGGTATGGAAGTAGAAACAGGGTGAAAGTAGGCATTTCAAGTCAGTGCTGCCCCAACCAAAACTTACATCATAGAAGTGTGAAATCATTCCCTTGCATCCATCATATTTCCTACCCTGAGTGAATGGGGCTGAGCAGTCAAAGAATTAATATTCAGGAGAGAATCATGGAATCAGGTTCACTTCTCACCTTATGGTTTCTCTCTGGTGCCAAGCCAAACCAAAATCTCTTTATCAAAGGGTGGGGATGGTTTGAGTGAGATCTAGCTGGACTTTAACAAGTCAAAAGGCTTGGTGAAAAGAAAGGGGAAGTTGGGGGAATGATTTTGTTTTGGGTAAAATCGGGGTGCAAACTAGCAATTCACCCTTTTCTGTTCAAAAAATTGAGTAGAACTAGATAAGTTTTGCTCTGTAGTTTTGAAAATTCAAAGATGTGGGAACCCCAAAGTGGCTGCTAATTTATATAGGCACAATAAAAGTTGGGGAAAATGAAAATAAAATCCTTTAGCAGTAAGTAAGTTGGTGAAGAAATTTTCTAATTCCTAGGAATCACAGCTTGTGAGGGTAGACTTGGCTGTAAAAAGCATCATACATTAGATTGTGGATATATCATTCTCAAAACAATCAGCTTTTTCCATATTCTTGTCGTATACTTATCACAAAAGTTTTTCATATACTTTTCTGAACATAAACATTAGAACCTTTCTGCAGATATACTTAATTTGAAAATTCTTCAACATTCTTACACCAAACACTGTAATACATGTCTATAGCATCCAAATTCCTTTTCCACAAACTTCTTTAAACAAAATCACAAGAACATTTCTGCAGTTTGAAAATAAGTTTGCTAAAACATTCTTATAATGATCACTATAATAAGTCTATAATAAGAGTGTCCAAGTTCCTTCTCCATAGACTTCTGTGGACAAAGACATTAGAAAAATTTTTTTTTGTTTTTTGGGCCACACCCGGTGATGCTCAGGGGTTACTCCTGGCTATTTGCTCAGAAGTCGCTCCTGGCAGGCATGGGGGACCATATGGGGAACCGGGGGATCGAACCGCGGTCTGTCCTAGGTTAGCACAGGCACCTTCCCTCCTGCGCCACTGCCCGACCCCCGACATTAGAAAATTTTTGCAGACATAATTTGAGAATAAGCTGCTAAATAATATACACAATCAAGCATCACAGCTATTTACTAGGATAGCTGAGAACCATTAAAAATATAACAACATTATGCTTTTCCCTGGAACTGTGCAAACTAATATTAAACCACTAGCATTGGCTACATAATTATCTGTTTGTAAGTGGGGCATAGAATACAGCTAATAAGATCTATACAGGTAAAGTACACAGTTTAACCAGCAATATAATGATGGATGCAAATAAAGAGATTAACCTAGAAGAAAGTTGTGGGAGGTTCTAAAAGCAGCTTCTCAGTTGGGCTTCAGCTTCGCTTGGATTCTCCATCTCCACCTTCTGTGGTAGGTTGCTGAGGTCACCTGGAATGGAAAGGCCTTTGGTATTTGGGTCAAAATCTGGGGGGGGGAGGGGACCTGTTCATCTTTCTTCTATTGTATTGGTCCTTCTCCAGTGGTCTTTCTCTGGCTTCTACCCCATCAGTGACCTCAATAAGCTGTTGCAGGTTGGGGGTAGGGGACGAGATCCTCACACAAAGCACCTTTGGTAGAAGAAAGGTGGTGGGCATTAGCCTTTAGATGGAGAAATTATCACTACTGGGAAGGTTGCCACCTCTTTATCAACCAACCAAGAAGGGGAGGGTTGAGTGAGATCCAGGTGGACTTTAACAAGTCAAAGAGTGGGGCCAAAGTGGTGACACAAGTGGTAGGGCATTTGTCTTGCACATGCTAACCTAGGACGACCACAGTTCAATCCCTCAACATCCCATATGGCCCCCAAGCCAGGAGCTATTTCTGAGTGCATAGCCAGGAGTAACCCCTGAGCATCACTGGGTGTGGCCCAAAAAGAAAGAAAAAAAAAGTTCAAGGGCTTGATGAAAAGAAGAAGTTGGGGGAAGTCCCTTTGTTTTGGGTAAAGCAGAGTGCAAACTAACAAAAAAGTGATCCAGTGCATCCAATTGTCCAGCATTGTTATAAGTCTTGTATCAAAGTCCAGAGAAATGAAAGAATCAAGAGGACAAATGACAAGAAGCAAACAGTTAGTTAAATGCTTCTTTCTGGTCCTTCACACAGCCAATTCTCTGAGCCACACAGCATTAAATGTTCTAGATACCAAGAACATATGTGCTGCTTTCTATCATGCTCACAGAGCTTGCATGTAGGGTGGCAAAATAAACAATGAACAAGGTAAAAGTGTGACATATTGGAATATTGCTGAAAGAGCCAGGGAGCTGTTTCTCACAATAGGGTGGGCAGGGAAGGCATCTCTGCTGAGGTGTTGAGGCAGAGATTTGAATAAGGTGAGGGAGCCACCAGGCAGTAGTATAGAGCAAAAATATTCGAGGAAGGCAGAGTGGAGGATATTCAAGAATATTCAAGGAAGGCAGGAGTCCAAGTGAAGGTTATCTGGGTACCCAGCAATCAGATCACAGTTTTAAAGAAGCTAGTGTTTGCCTGGATGCCATGAAGCCAGAGCAAGGCCATACCAAGATCTGACTAGCATTTTCAGAGACTTCATCTGAAAAGAACCCCAGGGGTGGCATCCAGGGTTGGTAGGAAGCTACAGAAGCTCCCATATTCTATCAGCTGGACGGTATAGTGATCAGGACAGCTCAGGACAGTATCACACTGGCTTTGCCTTTGCCACTGCTCCTGCCTTCAACATGATAAACAATTTGGTTTCCTCAGCTCCTCCAAGAGAAAGATGAAATGCGACACCAACTAGAGAAAGAACTGACCCAGTTTCAGAACGCCCTCATGAAGATGGAGATAGAGTTGGAGGAGGAGAAGCAAGAAATCGAAAAGGCCAAGAAAGATAAGGGCAAGGCAGCGGAATGTGAGGTGCTTCGAGCTGAGATCCAGAGACTGAAGGAGTGTTTAGAAGAAAGTCAACAGCAGCAGATGCTGACTGGTGAGGCCCCGCACAGTAACACACACACACACACACACACACACACACACACACTTCACCCCAGGACTCCCTGAACCCCTATCTCAAACCTGCCTTCTCCTCCCCCACCTTCTCAGACCTCACCACCCCACCTCACTGCACATGGCAGTTACCACACCTTTAACTGCTCCTTCGTGACCCCTCAGAACAAACATCACCTCTGTTTAGAAAAGCAACCTTGTCCTCACACACTCCCCCAGTTTTGTCTCATGCCTTCTGCAGCACAACATTTAGCCCAATGTCAAGAGGAAGCCATGATGACCAAAGGGAAACTGGAGGAAACACAGAAGAAACTTCAAAACTACATTTTCATGGAACAGCAGAAATCAGACACCATCCAGGACCTACAAAGAAACCTCCAGAAACTGCAAGAAGATGCTCTTATGTCTGAAGAGGAACTCTCTTGCAGCAGGTACTGGGGACTTGCCTCCCAAGAGAATCAGGGACCACGGTGGTCAGTGTAACAGTCGTGGTACAACAAGGTTCCCCCAGAGGCCTTCTCATGGTCTTCCTAGGCCATCACTGACATAAGCCCAGGTGATATTGCCATTTTTCTTTAGGAAACAAATAAAGGATCTGTCGTCAGAACTCTGTGAGGCCTTGAGAAATCTCGAAAATTCTGATAAGGAGAAGAGACAGCTTCAGAATAGTTTGTCTGATCAGGATTTAAAAATGAATGAACTGCTAGATCATGTCAAAGTCGTTCAGCACAAGGTATGAAGGGTGAGGGGCAACCAGTTCACGTATTTACTGAAGACCAAGTCAGGAAGATTCCACAATCTGTGACAATTTTTCCAAAATTTTCCAGTCACTAGACTTCAGATACAATGAACAAATAAGCATTTTCAAGAGTTAAGCTTCAAAATTAGTCAAAGGGAAATGGGGGTGAATGAGAGATAGTACACTGTTGGCTGAGGCTCACCAGGGCCTCCTGGGTACACTTCAGAAGTCCCCCCCCCCAATAATTAGTCAAATCGTAATACCTTTTTCCTTGGATCAGAGGCTATCCTTGTCGTTTCACTTAGTCTTTGATCTCTTAATTATTCTCTTTGTGCTGTTCTAAGATTTTTTTGACTACATTTAAAGAACCTTTATGTGAAAATACTTAGTGAGGTTGAGCCAGTAGAACTAGATCTATAAGTAAAATAAATTGCTTTGCCTAATTGGATGAAAAAAAAACTGTCACTGGACATAGAGGAAACATTTTTCATATACCTGCTAACTAACCAAGGTGTTATTCTCATATTTACTTCTGCTGTTCCCTGTGCAGAATTGTCACAGGGAATTGGGAAAGGAAGGCAGTTTGGAGGCAGGATATGATTCTTCCAAAAATGGTCTAAGATTGTTTTCATTCTGCTCTTTAATTCCTCAGAACAGGGAGCAAGGTTGTGCCATGAGCAAACTAGAAGATGACTTTCAGGAGGCATCAAACTCCCTGGAAGAGAAACGGGAACAGTTGAAAAAGTGCAAAGAGAAGGAAAAGTTTCTAGAGCTAGAGCTTGAGGCATTCCAGGAAGAAGATAAAAGGAAGGAAAAAGTGGTGAGAAGAGAGTGTTAGGGAGGGGTGGGGTTCTGAATTCAGAGCCGGATATGAGCACTCTGGGTCTTGAAGGATCCAGAGGCCATGGTGCTCAGAACACAGCAGAGAAGGGAGAAACTAAAGACACTAAAGAGAAGAGCATGGAACTGTGGGTGAGGGAAGGATAAGGGAGGTGGGGGAGGTTTGTAGAAATCTGGAGGTAACACTCACTGGGCTTTGTTCTTTGCTATGCAAACAGTTAAAGGAATGTGTGAGAAAGTTGGAAGATGAAAACGAGGTTCTCAAGATGCAGGTAGCACAAATTACTACACAACTAGATGCCACTAGGGGCAAACTAAACAGCAGCCAGAAAACCATCCAAGAACTAAAGAATGAGGTGAGTAACCAGATATAAATCTCTCCTTTGATGTGATCCAGAATTGAAGCCTGAATTACTTTAATCAGTTCCCTGGAGGAATATCTCAGAATATATCTACGTATTTTAAGGGTCCTGTCCCCATATTTTCCAAAGAAAGCAAGTTATGTTAGGTAAAAGCTTTAATTTCAGAAATAGTGAGGATCAGTGCTGGAGCTATAATCCAGTTATATATAATATATAATCCACTTGCCTTGCACATGGTCAATCCAGGTTTAAGAACCCAGAACCCTGGGGGCCGGAGAGATAGCATGGAGGTAAGGCATTTGCCTTGCATGCAGAAGGATGGTGGTTCGAATTCTGGCATCCAATATGGTCCTCTAGCCTACCAGGAGTAGTTCCTGAGCACTGCCAGGTGTGACCCCCCCCCCCGAAAAAAAAAAAGAATCCAGAACCCGATATGGTTACCTGAGCTCCACCAGGAGTGATCCCTGAATGTAGAACCAGGAATAAGCCTGAGCACCAGTGGGTGTGTCTAAAAATAATTTTTTTAAAGCTTAGAAGCAGTGGGAATCAGGAGGCTAGACTGTTTTAAAAACTCAACTTTTAAAAAGTATATTCCACATATGGAATCAATTGAAGTGGCCACAAGAATGTGGTCCCATTATATGTTTTAAATGAATTTTCTTTCATCAATCTTCCATGTTTTAATTTTTAAATTTCCCATTTGAAGTCAAGACAATATACCTTGAGGTCTTTTCCATCACTTTGGTCCTAGAACATTCTTCACTGTGTTTTATAATTAATTGGTTTTGAATAAGAAAGATGATTTCTTTTATATTTTTAAATTTTATTTCTTTATTTAAACAACATGGTTTACAAAATTGTTCATAATATAGTTGTTTCTGGCATTCAATGTTCTCTCTAACACCAATCCCACCACAAGTTTAGCATTCCCTCCACCAGTGTCCCCAGTTTCCCACCCCCAAGTCTAGCCCCTTGGCAGGTGCAAAATAATGTACTTGTTACAGCTAAATGGTAATGGAATTATGAAAAAATAATCCAGTAAAAGGCAATTTGTGGAAATTATTATATCTCACAATAGGGTCCATTAAGTCATTGTCTGAAGGTTTACTAAGCTGTTTATTGCTCATTGGGCATTCTATGTTAGTGGTTTTGTAGAGCTTAGGTAGCTTCTATGCTACCTTCACATCTAATTTAGCATGTTCCTACTGAAATTTCAGTATTGAGGAATTTGGAGGTTCATGTTGTCATGTATGTAGTTACGCACTCCAAGAAATTCAGGATCTGTGGAGCTGGGCCAATGGAGAGGCTAGGAGAGCTGCCCAGTCCCCTCTAAGAAGATCCCAGAGTTTTCAGCTATACCTACTTTTTTTTGTCAGTTTTGTGTTTCTGCACCAAAGATTAGTTGTAATACAGTGGAGTTAAACAGTTGGTGTGGTGACAATTACAGGATGTGGGTATAGCTGCTGGGCCTTTGGCAGTGTATGAAATCAGACCATTCCCCTCCCAAGGGTGCCCTAGAGTAGAAAGATTTTTTTCAAATATTTTATTAAAACCATTGTGATTTACAATGTTCTTCATAGTTGAGTTTCAGACATACAATGTACCAGGTGGTGAGATTGGCCCTACCACTACCTCCTTCCACCAATGTACCCAGAGTGCATCCTATGCCATTATCTCTATCCCCAGCCTGCCAGATGTTATTGGCTTTATAAAAGGCCCATTTTATAAAAGTTGTTAAAGTTTGGATCTTATGATTTATTGCTGTTGACTTTAGCTTTTTTAACACCACAAATGCATCAAAAACACTTGCCCCCTGGCCCCCATTATTTTATTTTTGTGTTTCTCCTTCTCCATTCAATTTCTTTTGGGGAGGGGTTGTTTTGTTTTGTTTTTGTTTGGGGGCCACACCCAGCAGCACTCAGGGATTACTCCTGGCTCTGTGCTCAAAAATCGTCCCTGGCAGGCTCAAAGGACCTTATGGGGTGCCGGGATCAAAGTAGGGTCTGTCCTGGGTTAGTCACATGCAAGCAAATGCCCTACTACAGTGCTATCTCTCCAGTCCCTCAACTCAATATCTTTCCTTCTTACTATACTCTGGGGTCAAGCGGGTTTGAGATAACTCCCAATTAAGCCATTGCATTTCTTCATGCTGTAATTCTAAATACTACACATAAGTGATATTCTACTTATACTTCTTCTGGTTTACTTCATTTAATATACTATCCATCAATAATAATTCAATATTCAATAATAATATCCATCAATCAATAATTCCATAAATGTTGCAGAAAATTGCATATTGCATTATTCTTTATAGCTATGTAGTATTCCATTCTGTGTATGTACCACATCTTCATAATCCACTTGTCTGTTGTTGGATATCTAGGTTGATTCCAATTCTTAGCTATTGTACTGTGTGTTGCAATGAATAGCAGTGTGCATATCCTTTTGGATATTTTTCTGTCCTGAGGATATATATTCAAAAATGAGATTTCTGGGTTATATGGTAAATTGATTCTTAGTTTACTTAATTATAGAGCCCTCCATATTGTTTTCCATAGGAGTTGGAAGAGGCAGCATTCCCACCAGCTGTGGATGAGAGTCCCTTTCTCATCACATCCCCACCAACACAAATTGTTCCCATTATTTTTAATATGTGCCATCCTCACTGGTGTAAGATGATATATCATTGTTGTCTTGATTTGGAATTCTTTTTTTTTTTTTTTTTTGGTTTTTGGGCCACACCCGGTGACGCTCAGGGGTTACTCCTGGCTATGTGCCCAGAAGTCACTCCTGGCTTGAGGAACCATATGGGAAACCGGAGGATCGAACCGTGGTCCGTCCTAGGCTAGCGCAGGCAAGGCAGGCACCCTACCTCCAGCGCCACACCCGGCCCCCTGATTTGGAATTCTTAATAAGTGATGATGAACATTTTATCTTGTGCTTGTTAGCCATCTATTGGTCTTCCTCAGTGAGATGTCTGTTTATTTCCTCTTCTCATTTGATGTGGTTTTAGGTTTTGTGGAGCTAACCTTTATGAGTACTTTTTATCAAAACTTTATCTGATGTGTTGAGTGAAAATATTTGAAAGATGTTTTTGTATGTTGATTCTGTCTTTGGGCATCATCTTGTACTCCTAATCAGTAGTTTTTCTGTTGCTGCTCATGAATTTTTCTAAGAAGGTGATCATATAATGTATAAGAAACACACAGCTTTCAGGACCAGAGTGGTGACACAAGCAGGAGGACATTTGCCTTGCACAGGCTAACCTAGGATGGACCATGGTTCAATTCCCTGGGATCCCATATGGTCCTCCAAGCCAGAAGCGATTTCTGAGTGCATAGCCAGGAGTAACTCCTGAGCATCACCAGGTGTGGCCCAACAAAAAGCAAAGAAAGAAAGAAAGAAAGAAAGAAAGAAAGAAAGAAAGAAAGAAAGAAAGAAAGAAAGAAAGAAAGAAAGAAAGAAAGAAAGAAAGAAAGAAAGAAAGAAAGAAAGAAAGAAAGAAAGAAAGAAAGAAAGAAAGAAAGAAAGAAAGAAAGAAAGAGAGAGAGAGAGAGAGAGAGAGAGAGAGAGAGAGAGAAAGAGAGAGAGAAAGAAAGA
>PVKC010036471.1:0-13214 GCA_004027635.1 Crocidura indochinensis
GCTCATCTCCCTGCTCTTGGCCCCAGAATTGAATTCAGACACTTCATGGCTGTGCTCCCAAAGGGGCCCAAACCCAGTGACCCAAATCAGTGACAGTACCCGTGGATCAATCAGAAACCAAGACTCACCCTGGGTTTCATCGAAGCTGCTTCCGCTGAACTCAGCTTGCCAAAAAGTTGTCTCAGTCCTCTCTCCATCCTGTTTCCCCTCCTCTCCAATCCTCTCTCTCCTCCCCTCTCCTCTCCCATCCTCTCTTTCCCCTTTTCCCACTGCCCTGACTCGGTTCCTCCTAAGTGGTCCCCCAGCTTCTCCTTGAGTCCATGCATTGTACCATGGCACCCTGGATCCCCCACAAACTATCACTGCTCCTCCAGTCTCTGAGTCAGCCCCACTATTTTCTCCTCTCCTGGACCTGCCTTGTTTTCTGTGGACTCCAGGTGAAAGTCTGACTTCCCTAAGACCCTTATGCTCCCTACACACAACTCAGTCAGCAGTCAAGAAGGTGCTTGGGGAGACGGTTCTTTACTGTTGTGATCTTCGAATTTGTGCAAATAGCTAAACTTCACACAGACTCCATGTACCAGAGTGGCTGACCTGACCCTGATCCCACCACACCACAACTCTGCTGAGTGAAGAAAAAAATTCCCCCCAATAGTTTTCTAGACTTTCTGCAGTGAATCAACTTAAGGAGTGTTTTTCCAAGGAAGGGACAAATCCCTAGTTGGAACATACAGACAAACGGATGATTTTCCTCAGAAAAAGTCCACAGATGTGGCTGGAATTTCCTTCCAATGATGACTTAGGGCAAGCCGTTTTATTCCATTGCCGCTTGAAGGCAGGTAGGATGGAACACTTTCACTCTGCTGTACCTGCCAGCCGCTGCCATGGAGACGAGCCCCATCAGGAGGCACCTTCGCCCACGTGGCCCCTGGTACATGGCAGCACCCAGAAACCACAGCTCTGAGGGGAGCACTTGGCACTGAGAATAACAGCCTTCTGGGCTGACAAATGCAGGTGCCCCTGAACCCTGACCCCAGCGCTGCCCGTTGAGTGTGCTGCCTGCCCAGGATGTTCAAGAGGGGTTAAAGGAACATATCTTTTGAGAAATAAAACCCAGAGTCAGATCTGAAGGGACACCCTTAGAATAGGGAGCCCCACAGTCTTGTTAGGTGGAGGAATCGAAAAGCTGTAGTGGGCAGGGGAGAGGGGTCTGAGTGCAGGGAAACCAGTCAGGCGCCAACATGAAAACATGTGTCTTTGCTTCCGCTCACCCCCATGCCTGTGGATATAACTCGGCATTCACCCTGAGTGGCTCTTTCTCTGTCATCTGAGGAAGGCGGGTCCCTGAGCAGGCTGGTTTGTTCTGCCAAGCACTGGCAGCTGCGAAGAAAGTCTCAGAGAAGCACGTTCAGAAAATTCACCATATTCACCACCACACTGCTCTTAGCACCTTTGATGTGTCGAGGAAACTCGCCTCTGAGTGGCCTGCTGGGAGTGTGGCAGGATTCCAACTCTCACACCCCATTATCGCCTCATGCTCAGGTGCTCCCCGGCTGCTCAGAGTTAAAGCAGGAGGATTTCCGCTGCCTGGAGCTAGCCATGGTGCTGGAATCTGCTTGGCTGGGCCCCTGGGCAAGCAGTTCTGTGCTACTCTTTCCCCTCCAGGCAGCCTTAGGAGGGCCCCGGGGGAAGGTGACAGTCTCCTATTCCAGGAACCTGCACTGATGTCACCTATTTCTAATATTAGCAGCGGCCTGCTCGAGTTCTTGTGAAACAGAGAGCTTTTCTTTTGAGGTGACACAGAGTAGCCAGCCTGGACAAGGCTCCACTCCTGGTGCTCTGCCACAGTGCATTCCGGGAACGAAATTGAATTCCAAACCCAATGGGACAGTGATTGGGTTGAATGATAAATGCGAGGTGTCTGCAGGATTTCAGCCACCCTCCCTTGCGTGTGTATGGGACAGAGTAGAAATTACGCGAGTCCTGTGGGCTGGGTTTGGTCATGAGTGGGGATAAAGAAAGTTCCAGAGCATGTTTCAGCCCAGTTTAGCAGCTGACCTCGCTGTGATATGGGGGGAGAAATCCCACAGAAAATGAGCTTTTGGAGGCTGTTTTGGGATCCTGAGATCAAGTCTATCGTGTGTGGGACAACTCTGATCCCCAGGATGGAAGTGGGTCAGAGTAGGAAGGCAGTAGCTCCATCTGCTTAGCTGCATTTGGAGAAGGGGTGCAGGGGGTCTGAGGGGGCTTCCACAGGCAGACTGGGAGGAGATGATCTTCCTGCTTTCTCTTGGCCAAGGACCAGGAACCCGACACTGCAAGGAAGCTGCACTTTACCCTGAGCTACCACACATAACTTTGGTGGCCTCTCAAGGGATGGTATGTGAAACACGAGCTCAGGGAACAAAGTGCTGGGCTCCATGCAGACCTGTTCCCATGGGACAGACTTTCCTGCCAAGTGTTCTGTGTCCAGCAATTTTTTGTTCGTTTTGAGCCATACCTGGCGATGCTCAGGGATTACTCCTGGCTATGCGCTCAGAAATCGCTCCTGGCTTGGGAGAACATATGGGACTCTGGGGGATCGAACTGTGGTCCATCTTAGGTTAGCACATGCAAATAAAACACCCTACTGCTTGCGCCACTACTCTGGCCCCTGTCCCCAGCAAGTTTTGACCTCTAAGTCTGGAGCAGCTGGTGCCCGAGGTCAGGTCACAGAGGAGAAGAAATGGCTGCATATAGCACCTGCAGCCTCACAGCTTGATTTTTTTTTTTCTGACTATCCTCAAGTTCTTCCTCACACTTGATCTTCCAGCCTGCACAGTGGTGGGACAGCAGCTTTCCTGGCCACATCACGAGGCTGGCAGAGCATGTGCCTACTGTTTCCTGCTGCCCCATGCATTACCCAGCTTGGCCTTGCTGAGTCTGTCAGAAGAGAAAATCTGTTACTTTCCAGCACTGCAAGCAGGTTCCTGCTGTTCTCAGCATGGTGGGGAAATGTTCCACGGCAGGAAGGCACACCCTATCTCCCTGAGACCCACATTGTTACTCAAATCAGTGGGGACACCCCTTCCCCCTCTACCCCTGCCCCGCAGCCCAGGTGCTCCCAGGATTCATGGAAGGATGCCCCCACTGTGCTTCTCTCTACATTCTGCGGGCTGGGGTGGGGAGCACATGAAGAACCTGGGTGAGAAAGCCCTGCCCCATACCAGGTGCATGGGCTACCTCTTAGTTATCTCCTGCCCGTCTTTCCTAATTTTCTCTTATGCTTGGGCTTGAGGCGCCCAATCTTTTTTTTTTTTTTTTTTGGTGGGGGGTGGGCCACACCCTGTGGCACTCAGGCTACTCTTGGCTCTGCGCTCAGAAATCACTCCTGGCAGGCTCAGGGAACCATATGGGATGCCGGGCATCTAACCTGTGTCTTTTCTGGGTCAGTCACTTCCTACCGCTGTGCTATTGTTCCTGCCTAAGGTGCCCAATCTTTTTTTTTTTTTTTGGTTTTTGGGCCACACTCAGTGACGCTCAGGGGTTACTCCTGGCTATGTGCTCAGAAGTCACTCCTGGCGTGGGGGACCATATGGGACACCGGGGGATAGAACCGCAGTCCGTCCTAGGCAAGCGTAGGTAAGGCAGGCACCTTACCTCCAGCGCCACCGCCTGGCCCCATTTTTTTTTTGTTTTTGTTTTTTTGGGGCCACACCCGGTGACGCTCAGGGGTTACTCCTGGCTATTCGCTCAGAAGTCGCTCTTGGCAGGCACGGGGGACCATATGGGAACCGGGGGATCGAACTGTGGTCCATCCTAGCGCAGGCACCTTACCTCCAGCGCCACCGCCCGGCCCGGCCCAGCCCAATCTTTTATTCAAGTACAAGAAACTGCTGAAGGAACAGGTTCTTGTGCAGAGAATTTCGTGAGAGGGTTACAACTGCTGGTTACCTACTCAGACTCTCTGATGTGGGACTGCCCAGGTGTTGGGCTGTAGCCCTCTGTCAGACTTGATGTAGCAAGCCAGGGGTCTCAAACAGGGGAGGTAGACTTGGAGCTGCACCTGGAAGGGCAACCTCGGAACAATGCTCTGGGATTCAAAGTGGAGGCTGCTGGCACCTAGGGGGCAGGAGTAGTGAGCAAGGAAAAGATGGAAGCAAAAGCTTGAGCACCAGTTCTGAGGAAAACCAGGGACTTGCTGCTGGCTGCCACCACTGTTTGGTCTGGGTTGTTACTGGAGCATGTGCTGTGGAGGGCATGGTGTATCCCCACCAAGGATGCAGCCCTCAGTGACCCAATCTTAGCCCTGCAAGCCCCAAATTCCTTATCCTCATCCCCAGGGGCAGCTGCTGGTGGGACTTGGCATGACTTTCAGGGACTGGTCAGCACCAGTGGAACAGGTTTTTTTTTTGTCCTGGAAACACAGGGGTGGCCAAAGGTGATGACTGAAAGGAAATAAGCCCCAAGAACTCTCTGCCCCGGGCACTGGTCAGCCTATCACAGGCCAACTTGGAACTAGCTATGGTGCAGTGTCTGCTTGGGACCATAAACCTGTCTTTGGTAATGATGGTTTCAGTCAGGCTATTGCTGTCAGTTACTCAGCCAACAACTACCCATGACCTGTCTAGTGTGTGAGACACTGTGAGACTTTCCCTGTGTGTTAGACCCCTTGAGACTTTCCCAGTTTGTCAGACTTTTAGTCTGTGAGACTATGTCCCCATGTGTCTAACTGTGACACTGTGTCCTGTGTGTGACTGTGAGATTGTGTCCCTGTGTATGAGACTGTGTCCCCCTCATGTCACACTCTGTGAGATGGTGTCATGTGTGTGAAATTGTCCCCATGTGATGGACTGAGCCCTTGTCACCATGTGTCAGTCTGTGGTGGGTGCTTTACTCTCTTGCATCCGAGCATAGAAGTCAGGTTCCAGGAGAGAGAACAGGAAGCACTTTGGGGTACATCAGCCTTGAGGACTCTTTGGGGATGCTGATTGAACTGGTCCTGTGTCACCTTCTGGGATGGTAGGGTAGCTTGACCAGACTAGGTCTGTGGCCTGATGACAGCAGCAAACACTGACCTGTATCACTCTGTTTCTGTTGCAGGAATCTCGGCAAATCGGGGCTCAGAGTTTCTTGCTTGGGTCTTGGTGAGTGCTCGCGCAGTGGGTGTGGGGACAACAGGGTGCGGGGACCGGTGTGGAGTGACACTCTGCATGATTATGGCCACTATGCTGGCCTTGGCCTCCTGGGAGTGCCCCCTAGTCCCTGGGAAGGGTACAGGATCCAGGTTCAGCCCAGACAGCTGTGGGGCCTCCACACTTAGACTCTCCCATCTTGAGTGTTTCCTCACTGCTTCTCTTTGCTGAAGGTTCTCTTGTCTGTGCAGGGAAAGGCTCCATCGCTGATCTTGACTCCTGAGAGCACAGTGTGTAGAGGGACTAGTATCAGACCTTTTCCAGGCATGTCAATTCATTGGAGACAGTAGTGTGTGTGGACTGGCACTGTGTCTGGGTCACCCACTCTTCAGCTGTCAGACCAGAGGAGTCAGTTCTGATGCAAAGAGGTGTCAATGGGGAATGAAATGAGGCAGGTATCCCATACCCCAGCACATCTGAGGGCTGTGGTGGTATTGGGCAGTCCCATCACCTAGGGCTTCTGGTGACAGGGATAGAGTGATAGTCTTGATGAGGGACACCCTCAGGCTCTGAGAAGCTCTGAGGGGGGATAAGCAGTCACAGCGGGGCTAGGGGTGAGGAGTGATGTCAACACACCCCAATGTGGGGCACCTGCAGATAGCACCTAGTCAATGTTTTCTGGAGGCTCGGGCCATAAGGGCACTTGGAGGGCACCTCGGTTCTATCCAGTCTGGGGTGGCTGACAGGTGTCCTGCAGCCTGTGGTTAGTTTTCTGGCAACCAACTACCTCCTGGGTGCTGTCTGTGCCAGTCCACACTCACATCCATCCCAGATACTGCCTGTACACTCACATGCCAAGACATGCAGCTGAACTTGGAAGTGGCTCTGGTGGGGCCCGGGAGATAGCATGGAGGTAAGGCGTTTGCCTTTCATGCAAAAGGTCATCGGTTCGAATCCCGGTGCCCCATATGGTCCCCCGTGCCTGCCAGGAGCAATTTCTGAGCATGGAGCCAGGAGTAACCCCTGAGCACTGCCAGGTGTGACCCCCCCCCAAAAAAAAGAAGTGGCTCTGGTGGCCCTCAGCCAGGCATGTGGGCACTGACCAGATGGGTGGGAGAGGATGGAAAAGGATTGGGTAATTGCATGAGGCCTGTTAGGGCATATGGGGAGGCAGAGGGCCTGAGACCCAGCCCAGTGTGTCTCCCAGTGGCTCAATAGAGCCTGTTTCAGCATGAGCCCAGTGTCACTCACAGGATTTGGAAATGGCGGCCACAGCCTTGGGGACACAGGGACTCCGGGACGAGCCACCTGCTGCAAGCAGGGGAGGATGATACCACTGAGTTTGAGCCCCAACCTGAACCCATCTGCTCTGAGAGTTTCCCAGCCTCAGGTACTGAAACCAGATACCCAAAGAAGACTTGAATCACTGGAGCAGATTCAGAGAGGGCATAGAGCCCCAGGGCTGAATCCACGTGGTCTCTGAGAATGTTCCAGAATTGCCTTGCAATCAGAGAAGTGATGCAGCAGGGGAGGCTCATGTCAAGTTCTGCGGACGGTCCATCTTGGAGGGGTCATGGTATAGGCTGGGTGTCATCAGCTGTTCCGGTGCTGACATCTGCAAAGAATCAATCCTGCATGGCACCGAGGAATCCCCACTGCACACCAGCTCCCTGTGTGTGACCCTGAATCTGGTCCCTAAGAGCACTGAATGCCAAGATGCTCCTTCATCTCCTGGGTTCTCTGCATCCTGCAGATATTTGCAATGTTGTTACTGAAGGGCCATCGTGCATTTCTCTTTCTGTCTCTTCAGCACCCAGTTCTTAGAGTGATCATTTCCCTCTATCAATGTCATATTGTTCCATTCCCTGCCCTAATTGCTTTCTCTCTCTCTTTTCTTTTTTTTTTTCCTCTCTATCTTTTTCTACTATGGACTGATTGTCATAGCCCTCATTTCTATTGTCTTTGGGTATTATTGCCATACTATATTTGTATTTAATATCTTTGTTTTTATTTATTTATTTTTGCTTTGGGGGCCACACCTGACAGCACTTAGGGGTTACTCCTGGCTCTGAGCTCAGAAATCACTCCTGGCAGACTCGGGATTCTATGGGATGCCGAGGATCGAATCTGGGTCTGTCCGGGTTGGCAGCATGCAAGGCAAATGCTCTACTACTTTGCTTTCCCTTCTGATTTGCCCAATATATCTCACGAATGAGAGTGATCATTCTATGTCTATTCCTCTTCTGCTTACTCCAAAAGTCATTCTTCAGGGTGAATTGGGCCATACCCAGCTGTACTCAGGGCTCACTCCTGACTTGGTGCTCAGGGATTACTCCTGATGGGGCTACTACGTCTGTTAAATCGTGTGTGGGCAAGTGTCCTCCCTCTTGGATGGATGCTTGTGCCCAGTGATGACTCCTTTAAAAAATATTTGGAGCACCTAGTAAACACCTTTGTGAAGGTTGTGTCAGGGTCACCACCTTTACTCAGGGCTGACTCCTGGCTCTGTGCTCAGGGATCACTCCTAGTGGGGCTAAGTGTATTAGGGATTAAAGCAGTTGGCCACAAACCAAATACCTTAACCCGTGTATTATCAGTGCGGCCCAGGACATTATATGGGTTTAGAAGGTTGCAATTGTTGACACTTGGTGTCTATTAGGCAGAGGCTGGCTCAGCTATATCAATCCTCGCTCTATTGAGAAAGCCCAGAAGTAGGGGAGCTGGTGCACATGAGGATTGGGGACCCTTTTGGTCGGTGGATTATACCGTATCATCTGCTTATATCCCCTCATCTTCATTTCCCTACATTTCCAAAGCTGCTTAGTCAAGCGGTTAGAGAATCTTTTTTTCATCAGTGGTATTTAACGCAACTGCGGCAGAGCTCAGCCCAGGAGGATTTCCAAGCGCTAGAGTCAAATAGTTTCCCTCCATTTCCCTGGATGCTTTGGATTTAATCTTCTCTGCATTAAAGAAAGCTTCTTGGCTTCACCAGGAAATGTAAATGCATTTCCTCGCTTCCCCTGGCTGCTGAGGAACACATGTATACACTCATGCACAAAGAGATATGTGAGGGTGGACTTGCTTTCCGGGGAGAACGTGTGGAGAAGGTTTGCATTTGCTCTCAGATTTCTGTGTCCCTGGCTCACTGCATTGAGGGGGGTCCAGAAAGGAAGTTGAACATTTATGAGATGATGTCCTGGGAATAAAATAGGATTTTCCTCCTGAAATTCTTTTTTTTTTTTTTTTTTTGTGGTAGGGGGTGTGGCTTTGGTTGACAGACCTCCCTGTGCTCACGGCTTACTCCTGGCTCTGCCTACTCACGGATCCCTGCTAGTGGGGATAGAACCAGGAACTGCTGCATGAAAGGCAGGTACCCCACTCACTGTACTACTACTCCCAAGTAGGCCTTTCAATTTTTTTTTTTTTTGGTTTTTGAGGCACACCCAGCGGTGCTCAGGGCTTACTCCTGGCTGTCTACTCAGAAATAGCTCCTGGCAGGCACGGGGGACCATATGGGACACCGGGATTCGAACCAACCACCTTTGGTCCTGGAACGGCTGTTTGCAAGGCAAACGCAGCTGTGCTATCTCTCCGGGCCCGGCCTTTCAGTTTTAAGAAAGGGTCAATGTGTAAAATTGTTGAAGAAACATCCTGAGTACCCTGACCCATATCTGGGGTCAATTCTGACTTTGCTCTGAGACTGGTTTCTGAGCCTCTCTGAATCTCTGTGTTCTCAAGACTTTCTTGGGCTGAGACTCCCATGGTCAGGTTGGCTCCTGGTGCCCAGAAATGATGCCAATGGGCCTGAATGATAGTACAGTGGGCTGGATCCCTGGTACTCCATGTTGTACATGAAAATATTTCCCTAAGATTATTCTTTGCCTGTTGTCCCACCATGACCTTCCAGGTGGGGCCGCTGTTGAGAGCCAAATAAATAGTTTGGGAGTGAGGTGTTCAGGGTCTTTTGCCAGAGTTGGCTGGCTGGCTCAAGGTGTGTTTTGGAGCTAGCAGTAGGCTGACAAAGGATTCTCTTCACCCAAACTTTAATCCCTTAACCCTCCTGTCTGTATGGATTATTTGCTGTGGATAAACATTACCAAGATCTCCCCCCAAAAGGGGACAGAGGATGGGAATCAATTTCTCATTCAGGGAGCTCTTTGCGGATACACAATCAACAAAGAAGTAAACAGAACCCAACAAATGGGGCAACACTTCATATGATCCCCAGCACCTCCAGGAGTGACCCCTGAGCACAGAGACAAGAATAAACCCTGAGCATCATTGGATATGCTCCTCCTGCCAAGTAAAACCCCCCAAATTGAAACTACTCTGAGAAATAGCTCTTATGTGTACACATGGGCATGACAGCACAATAGCAGCTTAAACCAGGTCATTTAGTGTTGCTCAGTGTTCCCAGACCTACTGGCCTGTAAGTCACCTGGTTACCACTGTCACAGGCTCTAAGGAGCAGGCATTTGTGCCTAAATGCTTTTCTCAAGTAATAGGGATCTTTGTTTGGGTTTGAAGGCCATACCTGACTGACATTCAGGGGTCACTCCTGGCAGGACTAGGGGACTTTGGGGTGCCGGGAATTAAACTCCAGTTGGCTGCATGCAAGGCAAGAACCCTCCCCACTCTGGACCCAAAAAGATTATTTTTTTGTTTTTGTTTTTTGGGTCACACAGGGCAACGCTCAAGGGTTACTCCTGGCTCTACACCCAACAATCTTCCCTGGCAGGCTCGGGGGACCATGTAGGATGCTGGGATTCGAACCATTGTCCTTCTGCATGCAAAGCAAATGCCCTACCTCCATGCTATCTTTTGAGCCCCCCAAAAGATTTTTTTTTTATTTTTGGGCCACAGCCAGCGGTGCTCAGGGGTTACTCCTGGCTGTCTGTTCAGAAATAGCTCCTGGCAGGCACAGGGGACCATATGGGACACCGGGATTCGAACCAACCACCTTTGGTCCTGGAACGGCTGCTTGCAAGGCAAACGCCGCTGTGCTATTTCTCCGGGCCCCCAAAAAGATTTTTTTAAGTATTATTTATTGAGGTTGTGTGACTTACAGCGCTTACATCACAGTTAGTGATAGTTTTCTGTGCTCAATGCAAACCCAAACAGCCTCCAATGGACCAGGCAGAGACCGCTGGAGGGCAGCATGGCCTGTTGGGCCCCAAAGATGGTTGCTCCCTGACACCCACAGACCAGGGCTCAGAGGACCCCCCTGTTGTTCATGGTGGACAGTCACGATTCTTGCCCACACAGCATTGCCTGGAAATCTGTGTATTTCACCAAACCTTCTGGAGAACCTCTCTGAAAAATCTCATGCCCTCAGCTGCTCCAGACCCTTTGTTTGGCTTCATGGTAGTTTCAGTCTTTTAAGACCTACAGGTGTGATGCCATCCTGCTCTACTGAGTGGTTCTATACAACAGGGAGGCCCCCAGGGGTGGACTTTCTGGGCAAGAGAGGGTGCAAAGCAGGCTGTATGCTCAAGAACCTCAACTGCTGCTTGTGCCTGCATTGTCCAGACCTAAAGCCAAGAAGAGGAGCCAACAGCCGTGACAGGATGATGGAGTCAAACCAGAACCACACAGTCATGCTGAACCACAGAACCAACCATACCAGAACCACAGAATTATACAGCCACACCAGCTTCTTTCCATAGTTCTGTGACTCCCCAGCAGCTGGCACAGGGCAGCAGATCAGATCAAGTTGTGTTTCCATTTCTGGAAAGCGGCTGTGATGTAGGACATTGGCTTCTATTTCTAGTCTCTATTCACCAAGTTGTTCCTTAACGAATGAATTTTCCAAAGGCTGTTTGGTCAGAGGAGTGGAGTCAGGGAGCCCTTGTGCACATGTCTGAAGGAAGCCCCTGAGGCACAGGAGTTTGAGGACCAGGAGGGACCAGCCCTTGGCCAGCACCGCTCAGTGGGGCCAGAGCTTGTCCGCACCCCCACACCTGCACTGCAACCCCATACCACGCACAGCAGAAAGATATCCAGGGTGGTAATACTGAGCCCAGGCTTGTCCCGGTTAAGCATTTTAGCCCGAAGTGCTCCTTGGTGTGTGAGGACAGAATGGTGAGGTGTAGTGCCGCCCCCCCAGTCCCCAGGGGTTCCCAGGGATTTGGAGCAGAGTTGCTCCCAGATAAGACTTTTCTTCCCTCCACCTCCCCTTCCTATCCTTTACCCCTTTCAGCTTCTCAAAGCATTGCCAGTGACTCCTGTGGGCAGTGCTCAGTCATTTCTAGTGAGAGAGGGTGGCTGTGCCCAAGACTCAGCTTCTGGGTCTCTTGTGGTGTCTGGGTGGTCACAGCGGCAGAGACCCCGTATACCTGGACCCCATCCCCGCTGCAGCATTCCAGAGGCACTGCCTGCCCCATCAGGCCCTCACTTGCTTTTCGGGGATACCCTGGTTTCTCAGGCCCAGAGAATCTGTCATATGTGTGTTGGCGCAGCTGGTTTGATCCCAGTGCCGTGCAGAGCTGTTTTCTATACAAACGCTCTTTGTGCCCATCTCGGAGAAGAATATAAAAATGCCCCACACTGTGCTCTTTTTCTTTGTTTTATATTTGGGCCATATCACATAGCACTCAGGGATCACGCCTGGTCTGCATTCAGGGATCCCTCCTGGTGGTGCTCGGTATGGGATGGAGGGAGGGAACCAGGCCAGCCTCCCTGCTGTGCTGTGTCTCCAGCACCTGCCTTGCCGTTCTTGCTGTGCTGCATGATTAGTAGCTGACTAGGCCAGTTCTTCTTTCCTGATTCCACAGTCGGAAAATGAGCTCGTGGAGTTGTCACCAGCCCTGACACATGCTGGAAAGGTGGGGGGTGGGACCTGGCTATAGAGATATAGGTTGTGGCTGAGCCTTGAGTCAGGAGAAGCCGAAAGGTTGGGAGAAAAATGTTCCTGAATGTCAGCTGCTCATTCGAGTCTTCGGGTCAGAAAAGTTGAGGGTGGCCAGAAGGACTTGGGGGCCTTATCAGCAGGAAGGACTGGTTTGAGGTTCTGAACAGGGAAGAACCAGCCTAGTTTCCCATGACCTAAAAGTATCTCCCAGAGGGCCCCCCTCTG
This sequence comes from Crocidura indochinensis, assembly GCA_004027635.1. Lineage (NCBI taxonomy): Eukaryota > Metazoa > Chordata > Mammalia > Eulipotyphla > Soricidae > Crocidura > Crocidura indochinensis. Next base: position 12,190 of record PVKC010036471.1, read on the forward strand.
TACCCTCCTCTCTCCCTTGGGGAACGTGTTGGCCTGGTAGGTCAGGGTTCAGCTGACGTCCTGTCTCTTCTTCTGCAGGGACATGGGTGACATTCGGAAGCCAGATCTCAGATGAGGTGAGCAGCGTGAGGGGTCTGGGTGGAGGGAGCTTTTCAGGGCCTGGCCCTTTCCAGAGGGCCTGCCATCTGGGAAATGGGGAGCATCTGGCTTTTCACAGCTTATGCTCTCCTAGCAGGCTCTGAAAAGGGAAAAGGTATCAGTGCCTCAAGAAACAAGACTGTGCCTATCCTTCTGTCTGTGCCCAGTTCACTCCATCCCATATCCCACCCTGGAATTAAAGGGACTGTGTGAGAGCATATTGGGGCTCTGGGGGCTGACCTCACCCCCTGACTGTCGGCACCCATGTGGCTAACAGTGGTTGGAGGAGGGGGAAGCCTGACTGGACCTACCTGCCTCCCAAAAGGCCCCTCTTTGGTTCCATGGACACAGGGCGGGGAGAGCCAGGGAGGGGGTCACATTGTGGTGGGGAGATGTGGCTGAGAACATGTCTGCTGGCTGGGACTCTGGGGTGTCAAGGTGGGGATCAGGATTGTGGAGGAGCAGCAACTGTGAGCTGCCACTAGGGTGAGGCCCAGCCTCCGGATGCAGGGACCTCTGAGGGCTCCCAGCCACAGGGAAGGGGACTCAGCACTCGGAGCAGGAGCAAGAATGTCTTTCCAGCCTTGTATTAGCAGTCTTCCTGCTGCTCTGGCCCAGGGTGACCCGGACTTGAACTTCAGTTCTTGCAACCTGCCAGAAAGGCCAAGTGGATGCTGGAGGAAGCCATTAGACTGTTGTGGGGCAACACCCAACAGTGCTCAAGGGCTCACTCCCAGCTCTTTGCTCTAGGCTTTCTCCTGGCTTTGCGCTGATGACTCCCTCCCAGGGGACTCAGGGGACATATGGGTGCTAGAGATTGAACTGGGGTCAGTTGCACGCAAAGCAAGTGCCCTGCCTCTTTCTCTCCAGCCTGTGAGCTTTTTTTT
>PVKC010036472.1:0-13218 GCA_004027635.1 Crocidura indochinensis
GTCTATTAGGGAAAGCAATGCAGTCTAAGGTTTAACTGGAGAAAACTGCTTTTTTTTTTTTTTTTTTTTTTTTGCTGTTTTCACTGAGGTAAACACAGCTCACAGCTATGCAAAAAACACTTTCTGTCATCATGATGACAGATTATGGACTGATGCCTGTGACAATGACCTTAGTTGTAGAATGATGAAGCAGACACTTGTGGGTATAGAGAAATATTCTCTTGTCTTATGCCACTTGGATTTCCATGATGGTGCTAAATTGTAGGCATCTGGGGTTTGTTTCTGAAGGGAAGCTTATTTGCATCTGTATGTGCCTGTGACTTTCATTCTTTTTTAATTGTTTTTGTTTTGTTTTGTTTTTATCCCCTCACTACATGCATCATAAGAAAGTTTTCATTTGAAATCTAATCCCTGCGCTGGAAAGATCCTTGTTTGGAAGCTATAGAAATTATTTTAAATTCATAGATTTTTTTTTTTTTTTTGGACACAGCTGGCTCCTATAGCCTATCCTGGAACTGTTTGCAGGAACTCCTTGGAATAACAGGAAAAAAAAAAACGAGTATGAAGAAATAATCACTGATGTGAAGCAACTCCCTTTGGCTGCTGTTTCTCAGTCTCAGAGCCTTTTGGAGTTCTTGACTGCTCAAGTGTGCACAGAGCATGTGTTTCTCAGAGCAGTGACCAGTCAATAAGTGGTTAAGTGCTTCTGAGGTTGGAGAGCCTGCCAGGTGCCAGGGAACTGGGCATGGTGTATGGAAAGGTCCATGAAAGAGTATTGAATATAGGCAGGCCTGGGCATATTGTTCCCACCATGGATTCCAGGCACAGGGCAGAACTTAGGTAGGTTGGCTGCCACGCTCTCTGGCATGGCACTGTTGACCTATCTTGTGTCTGCAGGGTTGCATGCATGAAGAGGGTGTTGCCTAGTTGGGATCAAAACCTCAGTCTTGGCCTTCTCTAAATTTGATGCCCTGGGGATTTGGGCTTCGAGCTAAGGGGCAGTGGCTGCTAATCACACCAGCTGAAGTTGTTTAAGCTGATCGGTGGCTGCTTCTGGGTGTTCCCTGCCAGCCCACCCCAGCCTCATAAGGCTCTGCTTTTGGTCTTTCCCGGTCACTAGTTTGCTTCTTTTCCTTTTTAGTTAGTTTGTTTGCTTGTTTCTCATGGCCTTGGCTGGGCCTACTCCAGGGCCCTGTACAAATGTGTGCAGAGCACAGTAGCTGTGTGTTCCTAGGTTCCACCCACCCTTTCAGAGTTGAACTTTTGAAAACCTGTCCCTTTTTTCATCTGTTTCTTGCCTGCCCTGAATGATTGCTCTCCATGCCTTACTGAACTCATACACACATGTTGTTTTGGGTTTGCACCACACCAACAGTGTTCTGGCTTACTCTTGGCTCAGGGATTACTCCTGGTGGTGCTTGGAGGAACCATATGGGGTGCTGGAAATTGAATCTGTGTCAACCACGTACAAAGGCAAGTTCCCATGCCCTGCTGGCTGTATTATTATGAATCCCACTCCCAGACTCCAATTTTGGAACTAGTTCTTGCTGGTCCTTTTTCATCATACTAATTTCTACATCCAGCCTGGGGCTCTTCTCAGAGACTTCTGATCAGGCATTCGCCAAGGGACCTCTTACTCCTTTAAATTCTTTATAGTTCTGCTTCATGCCTTATTTTCTCATTTAAATCTTAAATAGTAGAAATTCTTGGAGCTAGTTGAGGACAAAAAGTGGCTCTCTGTAAATGCATTTCTAGAATCAAATGAATCCATGATGCTTGAGCCATACCAGCCTACTCTCTTGCCATATCCCCTCTTGATCTTGCTGATGCCCTCAATGCCAGGTGGAAGAAGGGGCCATTTCTTCCTTACTTTACTGGTTGTCCATTTTCCTCAAGCTCTCGTTACCCATCTCTGACCTGTGCTATGGCAGTTAAAGAGACAGACATCAGTACTCTCATGATACTTAGCTGCTCTTGGCTTGACCTGCAATCTAGGAGCTGTCAGGAAGTTTAGAAGGATATAGTTCATTCAGAATAGCAGAGGTGGGTGTGGATGGACCACCTGCTGGTCCCTGGGTGAAGCCTGGGAGGAATGCTGCTACTGTCTCAAGCTCTAGCCCTTTTTCTCCAGGCTTCCCACCTCCATCCAAGACCTGAGGCCACCTTTCAGCCAAAGTTTCTTGTATTCCAGTCTGAGGAGAATCTTTCCAGACTGCACTTTCTTCTCAGAAAAGTAGGGACTCTCCCCTAGAAAAAATGTGAACCATATGTTTTGAGCATCAAACAGCCAAAGTCAACAAGTCATATAATTTTAAGTAGTTTGCTCCATCACTGAAGATATTATCTTTTAAAGGCTGGAGTGATAATACAGTAGGAAGGCAAGCCTTCCGTGAGATAGACCTAGGCTCCATCTCTGGCATCCCATAAGGCCTCCCAGTCAGTCAGGAATGATCCCTGAGCACAGCCGGATGCGGCCCCCAAAGGAAACCCCCATCCAAATAGTCTTCCCTATTATATTAAATATCTTTTCAATGTGTCTGCCATCCAATGAACCACTGCTTGTGTAATATCTCTATATTTTCTCATCTTTCAATTGAATATTCAGAATAGAGTGTATCTTACATGGATGGCACATAATTCCATTTCAATTATTCTATGGATCTGTTATGAATTTATCACTACTGTAATAAGATGTCTAGACTGCCCAAAACTATTTCCAGTTTTGATTCTGCATGTGTTACAAGTTAAGAATTAGAAATACACTTAGGGAAAAAGTGTGTGAGCTTATACATAAGTTCAATGAGGCCTGAGATTTGGTCCATTGCTTTGCCACCATGAGCACTCCAAATAAAATAGGCATCAAGGTGTTTGCCAAAATGAAAGGATGCTTGGTCATGCTGGCCAGTTTACATAGTCATACCTGGCACTGAAACCCCGGATGTTTGATTCCCAAGTCCAGTGCTCCTTGTTTTGATCTTTTGTAGGCTCTCGTAGATAAGTGCAAGGTAATAATAGAATTTCAGATAATGGCAGGAAGAAATCACGTGAGATTGGCAGAGAGCATGGTTCCAAAAATTTCTCAACAAATGAAATGATTAACGATCACTTTGAGTGAAGAGGCAAGAAGAAAACAAACTTCCTGCTATTATGCTGAGTGAAATAAGTCAGAGGGAGAGAAATAGATGCAGAATAGACTCATCTGTGGGTTTTAAGAAAAATAAAAGACATTACTATAATAATACCCAGAGACTATAGAGATGAGAGCTGGAAGGTCCGGTCCATGATAAGAAGCTTACCACAAAGAATGGTGAGTGCAGTTAGAGAAATAACTATATTAACAACTATCATGATAGTGGTAGCAAGTGGGAGAGATATAATACATGTATTGAAGACAGGCAAGGGTGGGGGAGAAGGACGGTAGAGGGCATTGGTGGTAGGAATATTGCACTGGTAAAAAGGAGGTGTTCTTTTTTTATAACTGAACCCCAACTACAAACATGTTTGTAATCTTGGTGCTTAAATAAAGATATTATAAAGAAAAGAAAAGAAACTTCCCCAAAGAAGGTGTCTGAGAATGGGTCAAGAGTATAATCTAGAAGATATTGTGCTTTCCTTCCTTGTGAATAAACCAAGTTCAATCCCAGGCACCCCATATGAGCCCCTGAACACTGCTGGCTACAATTCAACATCCTCCTCCCCCAATGTCTGAGATACTGCATGTTAGCTGGTAAATGTTAACTTGACCATCAATAGTGTAGTGAGCTATTTTTATTTGCTTTGTATAGCTCCACACATGTGATCACCCTTTGGTGTCTTTGAATTGACCAGGTACACTCAGCTATGTTGATAGTATCTCCTATAATCTCCTTAACTTTCTGGCCATCTACCCAAATTTCAGATAGTTTCAGCAGTATTTATAATGTTACCAGAGGGACAATGATGTTGGTATGATGACAACCATAGTGTGGTCAGTAGGGACATGACCTTGCTGCCATAAGCAGTACTTTGGAGTTCGAGTAACTACCTGCTCTGTAAATGATGAGTCCAGAGGGAGGACTGTGTGTGTGTGTGTGTGTGTGTGTGTGTGTGTGTGTGTGTGTGTGTGTGTGTGTGTGTGTACTGGTAACCCACCAAAAATGTGCATTGAATCCAAGTGTGTGTGTGTGTGTGTGTGTGTGTGTGTGTGTGTGTTTACTGGTAACCCACCAAAAATGTGCATTGAACCCAAGGATATGTGTGTGTGTGTGTGGTTGGTTGGTTGATTGGTTGGTTGGTTGGTTGGTTGGAATTCTTGTGGATGATGATAGAGGCCAGGGAGGCTAATCCTGCTCAGGTACATGTCAGTGGGGATGGATACTATATGTCTATGGTGTGATAAATGCTAGATTTGAGCATCTAAGAGCTTCATGTCCTTTCCCTACAGGCCAGAGGATGGTGCTAGTAAGTAGACAGGATTTTCGTCATCAACTAAGATTTTTAGTTGGGCAATTGACATCAGTTCAAAGCTCAAAACTCGATAATATTGCCAGTGAATGCACTGCTTGATAAGACATGAAGGCTTTCAAGCTCTGTGAACTTTAGGTAATCTTGGTTATTCTTACAGTCGCCAGCCTGCTTTTAGAAACAGGCCTGTTTATGCCTTGGACTTGTCAGTTTCTCCTCGTGAATTCATATTTTAGTGACATTTCTGAAACCCAACTATGATCATGCTTGTAATCATGGTGCTTATATAAATATTTTATTCATAAAGAAAAAAAAAGAAAGGGAAGGTGTTAGTAACCTGGTCATCAATCCAGTTCAAGCCATGTCTGTGACATTGGCTATTACTGACACTTTGGAAAAACCAAAAGAATCCTATGATTCACTTTCATCTGAAGGCATCTCTGTTCTGCTCTTTGAAATCATCTGCAATGATTTTGGGGTAACCCTTTTAGCTTGTGGGTGTCTGTGGTGTCTGTTATAACTTTCAGGCTCATGGGTTTAGCTTCTGCTTCAGGTTGTTTTGCAGCCATCTCAGTAGTTTCTTCAAGCGTTATCTCTCCAACCACATTTGCTGCAGCACCCTATTTTGAAGGTCTGAAAGAACTGTCTGTTGGCCATCTCCTGTGGCCAGACCTCACTCCCCGCTAACCATCCTGACTGTGGTGTTGGCCTCCACAGAAAGTGTGTTTGCAAGGCTCCCCCAACCTTGCCAAGTCCAGTACCAGGCTCTGTGGGCCATGGGGTCCCATTAGCTCTGGGTCACACCCCCAGATTTTGTGGGAATTGAAGCAATTTTTTTCCCACTCTCGTAAATGTGAATGTGTCCAATAGCTGGAAGGACACTGAGAACCCTGAGAAAATATGGTGGCGAACTCAAGCTGAGTATGCTAAAAGCCAGAATAAGACAGATCAGCCATGAGGTCTGTTGGGTCATCAATTTTGGATTACTTCCTCTGAGCACAGTTTTGTGGCTCTGGGCAGTTACTCCTTTGAACTGTGGCCAAATATGTTTGTGGGTGTTTGTGTGGGCAATTCTAAAAACAGAGCGAGCTGAATCGATGTGATGTGGCCCTTCTCTTTTGAAGCAGGCCTTCTAACTGGTTTTAGTGCCTGGAGCGGTCTGTGGATCTGACTTGATGCCACATATGTGAAATGCAGGTGTGGGCCTCCATTATCTATAACTTTTTCATGTGTGTTTGAGGGCCTGGCAGGAGTCCCCAAAGTGGCCTCCTCTCCAAGGGTGGAGCTGGGGCCCTAAAAATGGGACTAGTAGTCAGCATACACAATTTTCTAAGGTTATCCCTGAGCCCAGACAATACCTGACCTGTCTGCCCTAGGAATTCAGGGAGGAAGGGAGGACTTGACTTATTTTGTTTGTTTTTGTTTTTTTGTTCTTGTTTTGTTTTTGGGCCACACCTGGTTATGCTCAGGTGTTACTGCTGGCTATGTGCTCAAAAATCACTCCTGGCTTGGGGGACTATATGAGACGCTGGGGATCGAACTGTGGTTCATCCTAGGTTAGCATATGCAAAGCAAATGCCCTAACACTTGCACCACTGCTCCAGCTCCTTGACTTCTGTTTTAAAGGATCACTCTAACCCTCACTGCTGGGTAAATTAAACAAAATCAACAACAACAACAACAACAAATAGCAAAGGCTGAATCCCCCTGGATGCAGTGCATACAGTTCCTCTTCTTCTTGTTCCTCACACTTAACCACAGCTGCAAAGATCATCTGTGGTTATGGAAGGGCACTTGCTTTGTACTCCTCCAACCTGAATTTGATCCCCAGCATCCCATATGGTCTCCTGAGCCTTACAAGAGTAATTCTTGAATGTAGAGCCCGGAGTAACCCTTGCATATCACCTGGTATGATTCAAAAACAAAGTCCAAGGTTATTTGCACCAGGTGGGTGCAGATGCCAGGTGTCCAGCCCACGCGTGCTTACAGCATCTGTACTGCTGGTGTCTATTTTCGATTCTGTTTTCCTTCTCCTTCCTGTCCTTGCTTTGGTAGGTCTAGGTAACTTCTTATAGATGTCCTTGAGGTCTTTCAGAAACCCTAGGTGGGTTTTCTGCTTCTAGGATCTGATAAAGTTATCTGCAGAGTGTGTCCTGTTGCTGCTCTATAGGCTGATCCTAACTCCTGATCTTCCTGGCCTACTGAGCACAGATGGAATCCCTTTGGTCATTCCTGCATTTTGATTACTGAATGTATATTTGAGCCACCCTGGTCAGGGTCAGAGCCAGCCCTTGGCTAAAATTGCTCATTTGTTTTTCCCTCAAAAAAAAAAAAAAAAACTTTTTTTTTTTTTTTTTTGCTAGGAGTGCTCCCTAAAATATATATACCATGTATTTTTTTTTATCATATCTTAATTTAAACACCATGATTACAAACATGATTGTAGTTGGATTCCAGTCATAAAAAAGAACATGCCCCTTCACCACTGCAACATTCTCACCACCAATCAGAACATCTTTAATTATTTTGGGGCCCCATTTTGCTGTGCTCAGTGATTACTCATGGCTTTGTGCTCAATGATCACTCCTGCTAGGGATCAGGGGACCATACAGGGTCTTGTAGCAAAACTGTATTACTCTACCCACTAGACTTTCTGGTCACTGTTTTTGATTCTTATTGCTGCTGCATCCTGAGTTCCAAGCTGGCTTTCTCTCAAATCACCACTGGCTTGCCGCTGTCCAGTGTTGGGCTCCTAGCCTTTGTCCCTTCCAAACCATTAGTAAGAATTGTTTGCATTTCTTAAGCCAGGTTGAATATTACTCCCAGTTTCCCTGCTTTGTTTCAGGGAATTTGTTCCTGGCATGTGCTATACAATTTAGTTATAGTTTCTGCTTCCTTCAACATGGAAGATACCCATGCCCTAACCCCTTGAGGCTACATCTTTCCTACCTTTCCTACAAATCCTCCTATTTGTTTTTTTTTTTTTGGGGGGGGGGCAAAGTTAGCAGTATTCAGGCCTTAACTCCTGTCTCTGCTTAAGGATAAGTCCTGGTGGGGTTGAAGGCCCACGGGTTGGACCCACATTGACTGCTGGCAAACCCTACCTCGCTCTGGTCCACATCATTCCAAGTTTCCCCCCCTATTTGTCTTTTCATGGCCTCTACTTCCTACAATTTGGAGCAATGCCTCTCTGCGTCCTTAGCACATAGGAACACTCTACCTCCCAGAAATCCTTTTGGACCTTATTGTAGCTGCTGCCCTACAGGACCTAACAGTTCCCTTGACCCCCCTTTCCTTTAGTGTCCCCATCTGTATGGGGCATGAAGAGGGGGGAACTTTCTTGATGTGGATCCGTAGGTCCTTGCCTGTATCTGCAGCCCAGCAGTCAGGCAGGTTTGGCTGTGTGTAGTGTGTTTGTATGTATGGATGGGTGAGGGGGGGTGGTGATGGGCAGAAAGGTGCCAAAGGGATAATTGAGTGAGCAAGTCTCTCGCTTGGCATGTGATTGAACCAATGGTGTTTTTCTTTTAGAAAGGTCGCTCTGACATAAGGTGCCCTGACTACTTCCTTTTCCCTGCGTGGGGCAGAACTCAAATCAAACATCCCAATGAGATCTGTAGTTCTTAGATTGGGAACAGTGACCTGGAGTTGTGGGTCTGAGCCATTCTCCTTATGATTCTTTAACTTGTGGCAAAGAATCTCTTGTAGCATCCTCAAGATACTTGTGAGAAATGACATCAAGTGTTGTCCCAATGGAAGCTTCTCTGGACACCCCTTCCTGCCTTCACAGGTGGGAAAGGATCTGACTAGAGACTCTGCTAGCTTGGGCAAAAAGGTGGGATGGAATATTTTGACATGTGTGTCCTTTATTTTCATTTCTGCTTAAATTCTTGAAGCTTTTTCTATCCTATGAACAGTAAGCTCCTTTTTTACTCAGTCTCTTCTGTTGGGTACCTGGAGAAAAGAAAAAATCTGTGTTAAAGGTATCAGTCACAGGTGCCTGGGCAGATCATTTGTGATTTAAAGCCTTGCATCAGAATTGGGGTGAATCCAAGCATGGATCTTTCACTTGGAGCTGGAAAGTGCCACTGGGCGGATACAGGCTTTCAAAGTAAAGCCCCATAGCAGTGGAAGGGAGTTTGGTCATCAAAGGAATGTTGACAAATGTTGGTTGTTGGGTGCATTCTTCAACCCCCCATGAGGCTCAGTGCCTCTGGGACAGATGGATAGAAGGCCAAGGACACTCAGCAAAAAAATCTTGAACCTTCTAGTTTCCCTATTATTATTTTTCCCTTCGGTATCATTGGACTATATCTAAATATCTGTTGGCTTTAACTTTCTGCATGTGCATCTCCATAATATACCTAGAGCTCTCTGAATCTTTCCTATGGCTCTTTGTCAGGCAATGATAGGAAACAAGGCCTTTGAAACTGCCCAACTTAGGGCCCAATTCTGAGGCCCGGAGGTGTTTTAATGCTCTGAGTGCCCTTATCTCTCACTTGTCATTCTGCCTCCTTCCTCACTCCTCACTCGCACACCATAGATACCCCAGTTGTTTTCATAGCCTCTGTCAGAGTTTTTTTTTTTTTTTTTTTTTTTTTTTTTTTTTTTTTTTTTTTTTTTTTTTTTTTTTTTTTTTTTTTTTACTTATGGGATCTGAATAAACTGAAGCAGGACTAGAAATAGCTTCTCATTCGCCATTTTGAAGTAAGGTGGACACACAGGTTTTCCTTGAATGTCTTTTCTCTGTCCTGAGCAATTGGAAGCAAAGATAAGTTTGGTGTTAGTTTGTTGTGTGTGTGTGTTTGTGTGTGTGGTGTGTCCGTCCGTCCCCTCTCCTGGCCCCTCCATTTGGTCTTTTTCTTTCCCCCTTTTGCAGCCATCTCTGCAAACCTGTTTTCTTTTCCTTTGTGAACTTTCCCTATCTGCTCAAGCCAGAGGCAAGGAGAATCAAAGATAACTAATGCATCACGAATCACAGTTTTTAGATCAGATGGCTTGCACAAAATAGGCAGTTGGGGGTCACTCTTTCTTGTGAAAAGGTGCCTCAATTTTGATATTAATTAGAAATTCTCTTCCTCCACCTTCTGATTCCCACTGTAACCAGTGAACATGCTTCTCAGACTTGTAGAAGAGAAACCAAACATTTGAGTTCGAATTGGCCAGGTTTCAAATTAATTATTTTCTAACCATTCCTTTGTTAATTCTGCTAGCTAGAATTTGCCCCTAACCAGGATCTTTCATGTCTTGGGAATGTGTGTTTCACGGGATTTTTTTTTTTTTTTTGGATAGGGAGATTATATCTGTGTTGATTTTTCAAGCGATTAACTAAAACTTAAACTGTTGGAATTTAGCACATAGCATATTAGAAAAGGCACCAATTATGTCAGTGTACCTACTTTTCTCTGATCTCTGGCTGGTTGAACCTGGATGTTCTGTTTTTGTTTTCTTGGGGTAGATGTGATTAGAGGGACTTGGGCTGCATGTAGCAGTGCTCAGGGCTTACTCCTAGTTCTGAGTTTAGAATCACTTCTGGTGCTTGAACCCTGGGTCAGTTGCATGCAAGGAAAGTGCTTTATTCTCTGTATTATTTCTTTCCTTACTTCCTTAAAAGTGAGAAATAGTAAACAGGAAGGACACTTGCCATTCACATGACTGTTTCAGGTTTAATGCCAGAGGCCCAATATGGTCCTATGTTCACTGCTAGGAGTGATCCTTGACCCCAGAGCCAGGAGTAAGCCCTAGGTGTGAACAAAAAAGAAAAGGCTCCATTAAGTCATTGGGGCCTATTTGAGGGTCTTTATTTCCCCCCTCTTATTCCAAGCAACTTCCATTACAAATCAACCAAACAGTACTATGGAGGAATTGCCTACAATATGTGTAAAATAAGTTCTGAAATAGTAATTCTGCAAAATATACTCCCCAAAAATCTCAGTGTGGTGGGGTAAAAGATTAGGATCAGATGAGAAGGCTTATCCATTAACTTGGAAATTTGAGGGACTTTGTGGACATCTATGTGGCTATTGGACATCTTTCTATAAATATTACCTAGGTATAAATAGAACTAAATTTAGTGTAAAGGAAAAGCAAATCCATGGCACTCAAGAAATCAACATTTAAGATTTGGAGAGGAAGTTTCTGAGTGTATTTGATTTTTTTTCACATAGATATATGGATATAGGAGTGGTGGAGAGGCATAGAAAATAAAGTGGGGTTGGAGAGATAGTACAGCAGAGAAAGTGTTTGCCTTTCACACTGCTGACCCAAGGTTTTATCTCTGGCATTCAATATTGTCCCCCTAACCCTGTCAGGAGTAATCCCTGAGTGTAGAACCAGAAGTAAACCCTGCGCACCCCAAAAAACAAATTCAAGATAAATAAATGAAGTAGCATATGATAGATAGAATATTAGAGAACGATTTTAGACAAGATTTGTAAGATATTTTTAAGCTAATGCCTATATAAATTCAAAAGTCATAAAATAAATGTTTTTTTTCTCCTATCCCTCCTCTTGAAGGTAGTATTTTTGTAGAGGATAAGTATTTTGTGTATCTTTTCAGAGATTCTGAAACGGCGTATGAATTAGAGGGATGAGTTTTACACTTGCTTCCCTGTCAGACTTGAGTCTGACTTGGTGTAAACTGACATTTTACACTCATACAGCTGACACTATTCTTTGAAAAGTTCATGCATGTATATGAATCAAGTTATTTATATCTTCTAGATTATATCTTCTAGTGATTCGAAGACTTGTAGCCATATAAGTCAGGCTCCAGGGAGTATTCTGATGCGTCCTTGCAAATCTTACTGTGGACTTTGATCCAAAGCAAACTTGAGATATAGAATTGCTCTCTTGAGCTTAAAATTGAAAGTCCCCCATTGTTCTGCAGACATTCATGGCAGTGTGGCAAGGTGCCTGCTTCCCAACAAGCCAGTTTCTTTGACCTTTACCAGCCTCATTTGGTGAAAATAATGGTGCATTGATCATTTAAGTTGCATATTCCTTGAGGTCAAATATAATTGTGTATATGGGTTAGCCATCATTTGTGTCTTTTGTCCCTTATATTAGGGTTCCAGTTCTTATTTGTAAGGGCTTGCAATTCAGAAAACATGAGTTCTTTACCTAATGTAAAAAGTATTTTCCTACTTTGTCCTCTGACTTTTCTTTATTGCCCTACCTATGTAGATAATGCATGTACATACAGACAACATCAATTTTTAAATGTATTTTAGGTCTGTGTGATATGAAATGATAATTACATATTGTTCCCTTATTACTAAATGTTATATATATATAACCAATATATATATTGGTTTTTGGACCACACCCGGCAGTGCTCAGGGGTTACTCCTGGCTGTCTGCTCAGAAATAGCTCCTGGCAGGCACGGGGGACCATATGGGACACAGGGATTTGAACCAACCACCTTTGGTCCTGGATCAACTGCTTGCAAGGCAAACACCGCTGTGCTATCTCTCTGGGCCCTAAATGTAATTTTTTTATACTTAAATATTTGATTTATCCATATAGAAAGATTTGGCCCAAGATATGGAGTCACCTTTATTTAAACATTTTATATTGCTATACAGACATTTTAATTTTCCTATATCCTTTTTATAAAAATGCCTCCTTTGGGACTGGAGTGATAGCTCAGCAGTAGGGCATTTGCCCTGCACATGGATGACCCAGGATGGACCTGGATTCAATCCCTGGCATCCCATATGGTCCGCCATGCCAGGAGCAATTTCTGACTGCTTAGCCAGGAGCAATTTCTGACTGCTTAGCCAGGAGTAACCCCTGAGTGTGACCAGGTGTGGCCCCCCCAAAATAAAACAACAATCACCAAAAAAAGCCTCCTTTCTTGCTTATATCATCTTTTTATGGATTTGACTTTATTAAAAATTCTGTTCTTGGGCCAGAGAGATATCATGGAGGTAGGGTTTTTTGCCTTGCATGCAGAAGGATGGTGGTTCAAATCCCGGCATCCCATATGGTCCCCCTGAGCCTGCCAGGAGCGATTTCTGAGTCTAGAGACAGGAGTAAACCCTGAGTGCTGCCGGATGTGACACCCCCCCAAAAAAAAATTTCTGTTCTATTATTTGTTTTTTTATCAATGCCATGCTATTTGATATTGTTGCTTCATATAGTAAAACTTTTGAGATTAGTAGCCAATCACTCCTGTTTCCTGTAACTTTTCTGAAATTCCTGACTCTTATATGAACTGCACATATTCTTAGTCTAAAACAGAGAATTGTAACTTTTTAATTTACAAGTTCACACATTTAAGAATATATAAAAATGTTTGGATTGGAAAGATAGGACAGCAAGCAGGATGCTTGCCTTGTATATAGCTATTCTGGGTTTGTTCCCAAACATCTCATATGATCCCCTAAGTACTATCAGGACTGGTCCAGAGAGGAGTCAGGAATAAGTCTTGAGCATTTCTGGGTGTGGTCCCCAAACAAAACAAAAAAAATATTCTTATACATTTATACTATGCTAGAATAGGAGGATGAGAACCTTCAGTGGAGCCCTTGCTAGTCTTAGATATCCACCCTTTTCTAATGTTAAGAGCTTTTGTTCCAGGAGCTGTAGAGATGACTCAAAATGCTGTTTACATGTTCTGCATGTAAAATTCTCATGTTTGATTCCTGGCATCACATGTCTCCTGAACACTGAGCCAGGACCAACTACAAAAATAGAAACAAAAATAACCATCCAGTGTTCTAGATGTGGATTAAACCTTGGGTATTTCCTTCCTTCCTTCCTTCCTTCCT
>PVKC010036473.1:0-13219 GCA_004027635.1 Crocidura indochinensis
TAACCTAAAGTAAAGCAAGAAAAACAAGTCTCTTAAACCATAACTTCAGGTCCATAATCTGTACAACTCTCAGGCATTGTTCTACTGAAGTAAACAGATTTCCCCATATCTGCATGCACATAAGCTGCTATTTTAATCGCCTTTAGTTTGAAGGCTCTCTGGGAATAGTTTCATTTTAATTGCATTGTTTTCAGGTTGGATGGGTAGAGATTTAAGACCAGAGAATTCTGCAAAGCTGTGTCTGTCCATGAAGCCACTGTGAGGTGATACACACAACAGAGTGCAATGTAACAAAAAAATAATTCTGACCTCTTCACAACACTGAGCTGATGCACTGAGCCCATTTTTATTCAAAGTTCAGAAAGCCATATAAATCAAAAAGTACTAGAGAAACTTCTTGCAATGAACATTAAGAATTGGGTTCTATAAGCCTATGTGTGTGTTTGTGTGTGCATGTACACACAGATATATAATCTATATGAGAAAAGTAAAATTATGCAAATTTCCACCTAAAAAGGCATTATGTAATGTTAACATATTACAATGCCCTAAAATCTTAACATCCCTTTATAATGTATATGTATATATATACACATATACATGAAGTGACAGGAAATGTAGGTAAAGGTCTAATAACAATACATAATAAACCATGATAGGTAAAAACGAGGGTCATAAATAATATGAAAATAGAAATTTAAATGTTCAAGGAGGCAAAGGTTTAAAGTACCAATTTATCAAAATATGGTTAAACTCAAAATTTAGAAGACATAAGTAACTACTTGATATATATCAAGACTACCCCGGCACATGGGAGACACGGGGGCATGGGGAGCATAGCCATCCCTATCTTATTTCTCTTGCGGTGAGGGTAGAATTCACCTCTCTCTAATGCTTCCCTGGAGCTGTGTGGGAATCAGAACTGCTAAGTTCCAATTTACACCTTCACAGTCCTGCATTACACAATTGCATTCAGGAGGAATAAAATATACGGGCTGCACACAGCCTCATCTCTGCAGGGCATGCTTCCTTAAACTACGCAAAGTCTCAGAGATACTGGAGACAACGATTTCATAGACTTGCAAAGGGTTCCTCAGCTGCATTAATATCTTTGTAAACTCTCAAACTTATCTAGTTGAATACCATATTTTTCTCTCTAGAAGATGTACTTGACCATAAGACTCATAGTTTTTAGACCAGGAAAACAAGAGACTTCAGGAGACAGTAGTTGGGAACAGCCAGCCTGTGAGAACAAAGTATATTTACAACACGAAGGTCCACAGCTGGTTAAACACATTTACCTAATTTTTTTTACATCGGAAAATAAAAAAATACATTTCTGTTAATATAAAAAATGTTTCAGGCTCAGAGGACCATATGGGATGCCTGGATTCGAAGCATCAACCTTCTGCATGCAAGGCAAATGCTTTAAGTCCATACTATCTCTCCGGCCCCAAATAATCTTAAATGAAATCTCTATATGTGACAGTGAAAGTGTATTAACCTGATTTCTTGTACTATGTGGTATGTCTGCACAATAAAGGAGACACAACACTTCGGATGTCAAGTGGTTAGTATATGCTCTCCTCCCCTGCACTCAGGCTTCAGATCCAGGTGACATTCGCTCCATAAGATGCACAGACATTTTCCCCATCTTTGAGGAGTGTATTTTATGGTACAAATAATACTATACCTTAAATTAAAGTCACCAGGTATTTGGTCTGAACATGATGTTTAGGAATTATTAGGAGTCATTAAGTGTGATTCTGGGGTCCTTGAAGTGGTGCAAAAATACGTTTTTCCTACAGGTGGCTCCAGTTTCCATCTGGAGTAAACCGGGCTGACTCTTCTTGGTCTTCCCCAGCTGGTGTTTTCCAGAAAAGCCCCAGGGTCCAGGGAAACCCTTGCCTAGAAGACCTGATTCAGGTTGCTGAGGGGACGAGTTACCTCACTGGTCCCCAAAGGAAGGGAGTCCCCACACTGTGGTTCATTAGGGACTTTCTCAACACGAGGTGTCTCCTCATTACCAGAAGAGTTTCTGGTTGTTTGTACCACATCTTCCACTGGGAGATAGGCAAGAAAATGTCATTTCTATTGTTATAGCAGGAGTTACAGGAATAATTCTTCTTTAATTATCTGAAATCTGGACCTTATTTACAGGTATTAATGGGATCAAGATGAAGACTTAAGGTGGAAATATGACCTTTCATTAGCACAGCCATCAAAGACACTTCTCTGCAGTTCTGGATATGAAGTGGGGGTTGGAAGCAGAGTCCTTAATTCTAAAAGGCCAGGAAAACATTACAAGGCACTGTGAAGAAAGGACAGATAATAGGGTCTATTTACTATTCTTATTGATGAAGTAAATGCATTTTTTGGGGGGACAGGCTAAAGTTACCTGCAAGTGGGGCCAGAGATATGGCATGGAGGTAGGGCATTTGCCTTGCATTCAGAAGGACAATAGTTCAAATTCTGGCATCCCATCTGGTCACCTGAGCCTGCTGGTGGCAATTTCTGAGTTGAGCCAGGAGTAGCTTCAGAGTGCTGCTGGGTGTGACCCCCCCCCAAAAATTAAAATTACCCACAAGTTTTCATATAGATGTATGTATGTATATATATGTGTGTATATATATATGTATTTAAACTCCGCTATGGGCGTGGCTTTTTGACCCAATATTCTGCAGTTCAATTTCCTTTTGAATATTCATATAATAGTAATTCAGGTTCTGGAAGTAGTTCACTGATGTAGTTTGCACTGGCCTTGTAAGTGTGAGAAACCAGCACAACACCTAGATATATGCAATATCAATTCACTGTATCTATATCTTCAGCATGTTACATTTCCCTTTCATCACTTGTTGTTGTTATTATTTGGGAGGGGCATTCTGGTAGTACTCAGGTTTGCTGCTGGCTCTGGGTTCACTCCTGGTGGTGCTCTGGAAATTCACAAGAAGTAGCAGATATCACAAACCAGTTGGCTGTACTAAGACACCTGTCCCTAACAAGTTCTCCTGTTTATATGTCATGGTATCAATGAGCATAATATTGAAGAATATTTGAGAACCATATCCCCTGTCTAATGCTACAGCACTCAAATGAACTAAGTCTTTCCACAATATAAAATTCCTGCTTTGGTCAGCCGTCACTTTTTTTTAATCTATCCATGCCTTAGTATAAATTCTGATAAACTATTTTTGGGGGGATCATACCCAGCAGCACTCAGGGGTTACTCCTAGTTCTATGCTCAGAAGTCACTCCTGGCAGGCTCGGGGACCATATGGGATGCCAGGATTTGAACCACTGTCCTTCTGCATGCAAGGCAAACACACTACCGCTGTGCCATCCCTTTGGCTCCAACTTCAGATAAACTTTTAGCTAGTGATTTCAAATTTGTGAGTATGAAAAATGTTAAAATAGAAAATATAGAAAATATATAAGCTGCATATTTTATAATTAACTTTATCTTTCATATTAAGTATATACTTTAAATCAAGTAAAATATGTGAAATATAAAGTCTTGGACAAAGATGCTATCTAATGAGGTTTATTTCCTTAAAAGGAATCTAGTTCAGAGAGTTGCTTCAGTGAAAAATGGATGAGATTAATTGACATAAATATATTCATTTAACTGACTCATCTTTTATAATGTCAATCCATTGTTCCATTTTATCTTTCAGCCTATCAGAAATGTATCATTTGATATACACTTACTCTTTTAAAAAGTACTTTAAAATTACCCATTTTCCTGAAAGTGGGTTAGAATATATTAAACAGTATTAGCAACATTTTTTAAAGCTTATTAGTTGTAAGTACACCTCACTAGTAACTAAAAGATGTTTGCTCTTAACAGTGTGTTAAGCTATTCAGCCATGATTTTTGATTTCTTATCATTTGTCTTTTACTATATGGTAGTAATTAAATATTGTGACCTAAATATAAAACAATATTAACTTCCTAAATTAGTTTGCTTATCCATCCTGATTCCTGCCTCGTCCTTAGTTTGAAGAAATTTCATGAATGTACTAATTGAGAAAGACTGAAAATATTAAAATTAAAATTAATTAAAATAGTTAAGAAAATCATTAAATATATTCCTATGAACAAAAATGATTATATATTGTAATGGGCTATCAATATAAATTCCTTCGTTGGCATTCTGTTGTCTTTGTAACATTTTCTAAATATTTGAAAATGTCTTACATTTTTATAGATAATAGTTTAAAAAGACTATTATTATTTATTGGAATCTATCTAGCAAAGTAATATCATATTAAGAAAATATTAATATGTCCAAGTGTTATATGATCATTTGACTATTATGTGGTTATAAGCATAATTTTTTCCTTGTACCATCATTTTTATTTTTAATTTTGTTATAGTTTTTAGCATAATTGGTGGTTTAAGAACCACCATGGGTAGTGTGTGTGTATGCGTGTGTGTGTGTGTGTGTATTTGTGTGTGTGTATTTAACCTTATCTGCTGTCACCTCACTCAATTTCTGACATTTTGTCTTTCCCATTGTCTGTAAAATATATTGCAAGGACTTTCAGAGACTTCAATGTAAACAAATTAGTCAGTCAGGAAAGGCCTAATTCAGGAGAACCATGCTGAGGGCAAAGAAAACATGGTTTTATTTCAAGATAAGGGTGCAAGTGTTTCCAGCCTAAGCAGGGCCACTAAGAAGTACCCAAAGCTGCTGGCAGGGAAATTGGTGGGTGAACTTGGTGTTTACAAACAGGTGTGTTTGCTATCTGAGCTGGTCTAAATCAGGCCCATAGGGACTTGACTTCCTGATCCTAAAGGACACATTTTCACATCTCATAGCAGAGCCTCTCAAGTCTCAGAGAGACATAACAGGTTGTAAAATTAAGTATAAAGTCTGTGGGTTGGTGGGAAGGAGGTCACACCCAGCGGTGCTCAGGGACTAGAGAGATAGCACAGCTGTAGGGCATTTGTCTTGCAAGCAACCAACCCAGGACTGAAGGTGGTTTGTTTCCTAGCATTCCATGTGGTCTCCAGAGCCTGCCAGAGCAATTCCTGAGCACAGAGCCAGGAGAAACCCCTGATATATGGAAATATTAATCAACCTATATTAAGGTGAAAAGAATTAAGCTACCTTTTTTTTTTTCTTTTTTGGTTTTGGGGTCTCACTCAGGAGCACTAAGGGGTTACTCTGAGCATAGAGTCAGGAGTAATCCCTGAACACCACCCACCGGATGTGATCCCAAAACAAAACAAAACAAAACAAAAAAGAACCTGAAGCTCAATGCTACTTGCACAAAACTAGAAGGTATCATATTTATAAAAATAAGCTAGAAGAGCATACAGCATATAGCTCATCAATGGGTGGGGCATCTGTCTTTCGCATATGTGACCTGTGTTTTACCTCTGATACTCTATGTCAGGGGTCTCAAACTCAGTGTACCTGGGGGTCGCAGGAGGCAAAGTCGGGGTGATCCTTGAGTGCAAAGTCAGTAGTAAGCCTTGAACATTAGGGGGTGTGACCCAAACAACTAAAACAAAACAAAATTCTTCTAGGGCAGGGCCACAAAATGTTGTACGGAGGGCCGTCTGGGGCTGCAACTTTGAGACCCCTGTTCTATGTAGTCCCCTGAGCACTTCCAGGAGTGATCTTTAGGTGGGTGCTGGGATTAAGTCCTGAACTCTTACTATCTCAAACAACACAAGAAACATAAGAAACAAAATAATACAAAGTATACTTTATAACTAATTGTTTTGCTTCTTTTGGAAATAAAATGGTTATTCACTAAAAGTACTGAACCTGGAAAGACATTTTTCTGATTGAAATGGAAGAAAAGTCATAGAAGACATGTCAGAGCAGAAAGCTACGAAATTAATACATCAAGCAGGAGAATCAATATAAGAGAATTTGAGCAACATAACTAATAAACATGAGTTACCAAGGAGCAAAAGATGTAAATACCATAGACCATATTTTATGAAAATTTGGAAAGCAAGTAATTTATTTTTATTATTCTGAGACATTCAGAGACTTACTTTGCTTCTTCATAACAACTGGGTTACCATTGAATAAATAATAGATATTGGGAATTGGTTATTTTTTCTTCTCAACAATAATATGCTTCTAAATGGAGTAGTAAACACACATACTAATAATGTGTAAATTGGGAAAAAGAACAGTTTCTAATATTGAGATATGCAATGCAGATGAGGTTATTTTTATATGTGGAAAAACACCTCAATGCTCATGTAAATATATAATGTTAAAATATTACAGTCAACAGAATAATATGATTTGTCATATTTTGAGTTGTACACTAAATACAGCTTTTTAACCCTAACAAAACATATTACAAACATTTATATAAGGCAACTAAAGCATAGAGCAATAGTCTATATTAGTAGTAGACATAATAGTACATTTGTGTGACCTAGCCATAGTGGTGATGAACTTTAATTTTGAAAATAAACCATTGTTTCTTTCCATTTTAATGAATATTATCTATTTTAAGGAGCGAAGTAAAACTGGATAGTGTTAAATTTTGACATACAAGACTTCTATTTTTATTTTATACCAAGCATACACTCCATCAAATCTTCTTGACACTATATCCAATATATATTTACAATGCAAAAATTATTCAACATACTGTTCTTTATCACACTATTCAGAGAACATTTATCTCCACCTACCCAATATCAGACACCCTGGATCATCTTCCTTATCTTTAGGAATAGCTATAGGATTTTAGGGGTCCAGTACAAAATGCAAAGCCAGAAAATGAAATGAATAGAAAGTAGGATGGTAGCTTCTCTTTTTAACAAGCTCCCAGTCATAGAACAGGTGAATGCAGTCATAAACAAAATCAGACATATCAAGAGGCTTTGGACAAAATATATACTTGTGACAAATAATACACTCTGTGTCGGTAGAAAAAAAAGTTATTCACACCCTTCTTGGTTCTTTTCAGTTTGTAATGAATCAAACAATAGACTAATTGATAGAGAAAAGCCTTGCCCCAAATAAAGTTTCTAACAGGACCAGAGTAATAGTACAGAAAGTAGCATGCCTCACATAGTGCTGAGCTATGTTTGATGCTGGTGTTCCATATGGAACTCAAAGCAGTACCATGAATGTTTTTTGAGTACAGAGGAGCACCAGGCATGGCCCCAAAGCAAACACACAAAAACTACTAATGTATAAACTTTTTTTCTGCAATACCTAACACCAAAAAATGAGTGAGTCATCGACATGGCTACTGGCAGCAAATTAAGTCACTATAAAAGGAGAATGGGAAAGAATGAGAGTTATGGTAAGTTACTAGGAAACTCAGATTGTAGGTTGACTTCTTTCCTGTGTGGGAGACACCGAGAGATATTTTCTTTCACAAATGGAAGTACTACTTTCCAAAGACCCCTCCTATAAAATTATGACAACACAACCAGCATAGAAGGCGGCTTTCTCTCTCATTAACATAGTCTGACTCATAAAAAAGTTTACATTGCAGATGAAAGAAAGCCTAGTTGTGTTGTTTGCTTGTTTTTATTTAGATAACTTTGCTTCCAAGAATGTAAATGGCATTTTCTTTTGGGGGCACTATGTTACTTCATTATACCCACCACAGAAGATTTAAGATGGTCTTAGTATCCACCATAGTCCACAGACTCCCCTTTGCTAAGTTTCCCTGGGTGTGATACTTAGAGTCACAGAGAAGAAAAGTTTTATAGTTACATTTCCATCAAAAACTACATTTTTTTACTTACAAAGGGTTTTTTCTCTATAATTTGAAAAATTGTTTCCCTATAAATTTAGTTTTTTCCTAGCAAACTGCAACCACCAAGACCAACAACAAGAAGAACTGTTGACAGCAAGTTGCTGAAATGAAATCCCACATGCGTTCTGTTCTATTTCTACAGACTGAAAAAAAAGTTCCACAATGCTAACAAATTCAGCCATGCTTCTCACCTGCCTTTTGATCTCCCCTAGCTTTCTCTTCTGAGAACTGAATTTTGAATTTAATTGTTTCATTATCAAGGAGAATGGTCTCAATTTTAAAAGAAAAGTTTTTGAAACAAAAGCCTGAGCCCATTTGAGAATCCTTTTCTCCGAGGTTCTGTATTTTTTCAAAGGTAAACAAGGTAATAACATTTAAAATGAAAAATAAGTTTTTTATAACAAAATTAAAAGTAATTTTGCCGCAAGTTAATTCTTCTTTAATTTATAAAAGAATCAGTCGATGACTGTTCTGATCAGCTCTACACAGAGAGATGATCTTTGTTCATTAATTTCCATTTTAATTGACAGGTATTATAGAGAACTGAATGAATCCTTCTATAAAACATCACTCCAAATGCTAAAGGAACGAGCATTGGGGGGTGGTATTATGACAGTACTTTTACACCCACTGGAAAATATCAGTTAGCTTTTCTTGGAGCATTTAATACCATTTATTTTATTTTAACTTTAAAAGAATTTCCTTCCCACATTAGAACATTCATTTTTTAATGTTAATATCTATTAACTCTATAATTCAACACTTGACAGTAAAGGTTTTTAGTCTATAGTTTATGTATTAGTGACTAGAAAACTATCTTTAACGAGACATATGAACTTTACCTTAGATAAAAACCAATTAACTTTAATGTAATATGCATACAAGTATAAAAGAAAGACTTGTACCTAAAAAAAATCAGGTGGCAATTTAGGATCTAAAGTGTTACAATTCAGAGTATACAATTTCAGTTAGAAAATTTGAAAAGTACTCTTAGGGGAGAAAAATTGATGGATTTTAGAGAGACAAAAAAAATAAAGATGAAGTGCAACCATTCATCAAGAGGTGATAGTGCTACAGACTAAACTATCCAACACTCTGTTGCATGTAGTTTTCTGTGTAGAACCTATTGTCTAGAAGGGCTAAAAAAGAACTGATTGGTCTATATTTCTGCATAAGTTCACAATCACCAAGTCTCAATTATTGGTCCTATGTATTTTTTAAACAGTTACTTCTTAGGCCAGAGAACTAGAACAGTAGTTGTTTGCTTTTTAGATGCTGTTCCCAAGTCCCCAAGCATTGTCAGGAATAAGCCCTGAGCACAGAGCCTTAATTAAGTACTGAGCACCATCAGGTTTGGCTCAATCTTACCCACCCTCCAAAAACTGATTTCTGACCCAATACAAGGATCTTTGACTTTGTTCAAAAAAGTAATGCAATTCCTCTCGACTGAGTCCTAACTCCATTTGATACTTTTTCTAGCACAGCTATCTATTCCCCAAAAATTAGAAAAGGAAAATAGGTATTTTCTTGTATCACATGAGAGTAGGATCAGTGTCAGTAAGTTGATATATAGTGATAACTTTGTGACTAGGATATTAAATTATAGACAAAATCAAATTTATATTTAAAAGGAATTTTATTGTGTTTAAGTGAAAATGCTTATAATAAGAATTCCTTGTCAGTCACATTAAATATTTTGTTTGTTTTTTCGGCTCATATTCTGTGATGCTCACGGGTTACTCCTGGCTCTGAGTTCAGAGATCCCTCCTGGCAGCCTCGGTGGACCACATGGGATGCCAGGAATCGAACCTGGGTCTGTCCCAGATAGACTGTATGCAAGGCAAATGCCCTACCACTATGTTATTACTCTGGTCCCTTCCAGTCACATTAATGGAAAGTTCTTTAGAAAGCTTTACCAATGGGGATGGCAAGGTGGCGCTAGAGGTAAGGTGTCTGCCTTGCAAGCATTAGCCAAGGAAGGACCAGGGTTCAATCCCCGTATGTCCCATATGGTCCCCCCAAGCCAGGGGCAATTTCTGAGCGCTTAACCAGGAGTAATCACTGAGCATCAAATGGGTGTGGCCAGAAGAAACAAAAAAAGAAAAGAAAGCTTTACCAAGTAAATTGAAAGGAAAGGAAAACAACTCTCTCTACAGCATTTATATTTAAAGAGGGGGTTATTAAAAGCATTTCTCTTCTAAAATACCAGAAAATGCAGGTGTCTCAAGCTATGAAAAAAACATGTCTAAGTAAGGAATAGTAGGGAATATTTCTTCTCTATTAAAAGAACATGAATAAGCATGCAAAGGTGGAGACTGTCAGAGTTCACCATCCTTGGAACTGGTGGTCAACACATCCTCAGACTGAATTATTAAATGCAGTTATAGTTTTGTTTTAAGATTTAACTTATATATAATCGTAAAACAATTATGAAGTCCTTAAAACCTGAAGGATGCTGAAGAAAATTATGGATAGTCCGGGCTTAAATTCTTTTGTTCCTCTTCACGGACCTGGTCCTACTTAAGTAATGACTCAGAGGAGAGCACATATTTTGAATAATTTAGGCAAAATCTGAGCAACTTGACCTTACTAGACCTCTTGATTGAAAAAGGGAGAAGGAACTGGAACCATTTGCAGTGTGTAAATGGATCTTGTTCTAGTGTAAATGGAGAGCCAAGAACCAGGTCTTTTAGTAAACAGGTGCAAGTGCTTGCCCTGACAATCGGGCTTTCCTAAGTGTTGGCAGGTGTCATTCCCTGCTAATAATACACTGGCACCTTCAGACTTGTCCCAAGCAATGAGATGTGTCAAGGTGTGTTTTCTAATTGTGCACAGACTGAGGATTTTACACTTGGACAAGACAAACACCTGGGAGGGCGAATTTGCCAAAAATGCTTTGTGGAAGCAAGTGGGATAAAGTCTTTGATTTGTTCAGATAAGAGGGATAAATTGTGTGGTCTAGACTCTTTCTGTAAGAATGTCAAGCAGTGAAAAATTGTGATAGCGTTTATTTCTTCTTAGAGGAGTTTGAAATAGACCGTTTTTATGTTCCAGTTCATTTTAGGCCATAGTGGAAATACACTGATGAATTATATTATCTTGAGTATAAAAATAAAACTATGTAATATTTTATCCCATTAACTATGTTTAAGTCCATAAAGATGTCTATTCCTTATGTCTTCAAGATTTAGCTTAGTCTATCCTGAAAAATAATGCTAGTGTTACTCAATCACTTAGTCAAAATCAAGGTCCTCTCAGCACCTGCAGTCTCATTGGTCTTTTTAGTTAAGGCACTTTTTAGTGAGTGATTTCCCACAGACCTTTGCTCTAGTTTCTTCTAGGCTAGGAAACTATGCATTGAACATGCAAAAGATAGGCAAGAGAAAATAATTCCATTTTAAATAATTCTATTTACAATGTTTTACTTCCTGTGTCCTGGAAGAAGAAACCCAATACAGCCGAGTAACTCAGCATTTTGGCTTATGTTGGTATTTTTCAATCTTTTTGTGAAAATTTTTAGGGAGTTTTTGGGCCACACCTGTTTGATGCTCAGGGGTTACTCCTGGCTAAGCGCTCAGAAATTGCTCCTGGCTTGGGAAGACCATATGGGACGCCAGGGGATCAAACCACGGTCCTTCCTTGGCTAACGCTTGCAAGGCAGACACCTTACCTCTAGCGCCACCTCGCCCACCCTGGTTTTCAATCTTTTAACATCCATAAAGGATCATGGACCAGAGGTTGAGATCAATGTGTGATGTAAACATTGTAAATACTGGCACTGCATATGTCTTCTCAAACACCAAGGGTCACATCTCATTACAGGAATAGCCCATGAGCACTCTGGGTATGGCCTCAAAGTAAAATACACAGAAATCATTATGTGAAGCTCATATAAAATATATGCACCTATATACATATATATTATATATAATTTGGGACGCACATGGTAGCACTCAGGCATTACTTCTGACTCTGCATTCATAAATCATTCCTGATAGGCATGGGGGATCATATGGGATCCTGGGGGTCAAACACAGGTTGTGCAAATCAAATGACCTTCCCACTGTACTATCATTCTGTCCCCCACATGTGCATACTTTACAAAAGTACAACTCTAACCTTCAGCACTTATTCAGAGAAAAAATTCCATATGTCAAAATTTTTTCTGGACAGTAAGTTTTGTTTTACTAAAATTAGCAAATCTTAAGTGAAAAAATATATTTTATATACAGATTTTAGTAGTTTTCCAACTATTTTTGCCTTGACTTTCAGTATAGATGAAGTCCTGCAAGTATACACCCATTTAACTGAAGGTGGTATTTTTACCAGCAAAATATGTTATCTAAACATAGATTATTTAAAACTGATTATTTAAAAAATACATAAGATAATTTTGAACCTGACTTAGAATATGCCCAATTTTAATTACAAGGAAAATCTCCACTTCTAAGGTAATATCATCACTCTATTCCAGGAAGGGCAGTATACCCAACTCTCTTGAAACTTTTACCACTGTTGAGCAACAATTTAAATCTTCGTAATCATTATTCCTTCACCACCTTTCATATCCTCCTCCGTCCTTCCTCTATTATAATTTGTTCCTTCATTCCTTTGTCCCTTCCTTTATTCCCGCCCCCCCACTTCATTCCTCCCTACATTCCACCCTTCCTTCCTCCTCCTCCTGGAACAGATTTGTTCCAGGAAAATATAATTATAAACAATAGCGCCTCACCAACAGCAGATTGTACTTGAACTTGAACTTTGATTTCCACATGCAAACAACAAGAAGCTCACTCCTTTGAAGTTTTTCTCTGGTGGCATGAGAACCAAAGATTCCTGGGCCTAGTAGGACCAAGGTGGTCCTAAGCTTCAATGAAGCCACTCTAAAACATTTTTCCACTCTTTAATTTCCCCTTAGGCAGAAGGTGTTAGCCCTAAAATAATACCCCAAAATGTACCCTGTAAAGGGCAGGACACTCCCGGTTCAGCTGAAATAGAGGGACTAGGTGGGTCCTAATATTCCACTAGGTAAGGACATGTTCCAGCAGACAAGGACCCCCTGATATAAAGTTGAGTCAGCAAAAAAGTTGAGATATTAACCCTGAGTTTTATGTGATTCCAATGTGATTTCTGTTCAAGTGAATGAAATGTTTCCATTATTGTATAACCAATGAAATGCTTGAGGTATTGAAGCATGTAAACCCTATATTAACTGCTTGCAGATTTAATGTGTAGTCCTTCCCAAGACTTCCTTGGTTGGATGAGACTTGGACTTCATTCGACCTTATTGGACTAGTCGAATAAACTGCCTTTTGCATATCAGAGGTGATCTTTGACTGTTAGCACCGACTTGGGTATCAACTAAAACCCAAACAGTGGTTCAATAAGAACCTTTTTGTTTTTTCCAAAGAAACTTATTGGCATACTTTATTTTCAAAGTCTTTTCACTTTTGGTTAATAGT